>CAMOHE010027037.1:0-44086 GCA_946598075.1 Artocarpus hirsutus
GATGATGTTCATGAAATGTTTTTAAGTTGTGAGAATTATAATGTACTACTAAGCATTAACTTATTCAAGTTTTATATCATGTTGCAGATAAGGGTAAGAAAGTTATGGAGTAGGCAGAGGACACTGACAGGCGTATGAGCTCAGGAAGATGGTTTGCAAACAGAAGAACCCCAAGGAAAGATATATTAAATGAAATGAGTTTGATTTTCGATTCCGAATATGCTTATGATTTTTTTTTTGAATTTTTAAGGATATGTCTTAAAACTATTAAGAATGTTTGTTTAATGTAATTTTTATTATTTTATAAATTTTCTTCCGCATTTGAAATTTTAAAACTTGTTTTAAAAGAAATTTTTTTTTTTAGTTCGGCCTGCCGACCATACTGGTTAGACTGCCGAAGGATTTTAATCGGCCTGTCGATTGCTAAGTTTCGGCCTGCCGATCTTGTTAACTTGAAAAACCCCATTTTGCAAAGCCTCGGGCGGCCTGCCGGTCGAGTTTAGCCAGCTGAAGTCACAAGTTCGGCCTGCCGAAATATGTTCAAGGAATTTTATTTTTGTTTTCAAAGGTTAATTTAATTTTCAATGATATTAGCAAACTATTTACAGCACGTTTATGGAAAAGCGAAATCTTATAATTAAGTAATTTAGAATTTTTTTTTAAATTGTATAAAAATACAAATATATATGTATGTACGGATCCTAGGAATGCTTTTCCAAACTATGATTATAAATATGAATTCAAATACATAATAGTTTTGCTACAATTAATGGTTCAATGAATGAATGTAACGATATCTGTGACGTTCGGAAAGGGGGCGTTACAACTTGTCTGTCTTTTTAGTCCTTTTACGTATTCTTCATCCTTAAAACCTCAAATAGAACCCTGAGTTTAAATGAAGCAGACATAAAGCAATCACTTATATAAACTAAATATGTCTATCTCCCAGTCCACTAAGAAAATAAAGAATGTTTGTGTCTTTTGTGGTTCCAGCCCTAGAAAAGATAAAGTTTATCTAGAAGCTACAAGACACTTAAGACAAGCCTTAGCATGCAAGAAAATTAACCTAACTTACGGGGGTGGTAGTTTAGGATTGATGGGAAATGTGGCAACAGCAGCTAAGTCTGGTGGTGTTAAAGTCCTGGGGATTATTCCTTGACTCCTAGCTGAAGGGAGCCTTTGTGGAAAAACAATAGGTAAGGAAAAAAAAGTTTTGGATACCCCTGAACATCATAAAGTCATGATTGATAATTCTGATTCTTTTATAGCATTACCTGATGGTCTAGGTACCCTTGAGGAAATATTCGTGGTTGCTAGTAGGCATTTATTAGGCTTTCATTCCAAACCCTTGGGACTTTTGAATGTAAATGGTTTTTATGATAGTCTTTTAAAATTTTTAGATTACGTTGTGGTGGAAACCTTTAATGTGGAATCGGGGAGACAAATCTTTGTTACTACTTCAACCTCTAAGGAATTATTAGATAAGATGCAAATCATCTATCCAGAGTCCGACACTACAACATCCAAGCTTAAATGGGAAAAGGAAAGCCAAAAGCAACCATTTGATTTGAATCTTAGTTTGTAATCTTTTGGTTTTATCCATGGCATGTAGGCATGTGTCTTTGTATTTTGAGTGTCACGAATAATTGTTTACCTTGCATTTGTATTTCTTATGGTATGCCATTGTTAAAACTTTTAAATTCATTGAGCCTAATGCTGGGATGGCTGGATATGAAGTACTTGATGTTCTCGAAACGCATCTTACTTAAGATCTGATCTTTTGTTTATCGATGCTTTTGTATTCTCTATGCATGCATGATATGGATAGCTGGATATACGAAGTGCCTTGTACTCTCGATGCATCCGTATCATGTTTGTAATGTGTAGCATTCTGTAAATGTTATGTGGAAGTACCAAAGTCAATTGTGGGGATACTCGGTAGAATATTATGAGTCTGTTATATGGGTAAAATGTTTGTGTATCATGAAGGTAACCATTTAATGAAGAATCTGTCGAATTGAGTATAGTTACGAGATTCCTTCTAATATCTCTATGTATGAGTTTAATGCATAATTTTGAATCGCAGCACTTGTGATATATTTTATGATTATGTTTTAGTTTACTAGTTGTAAATCATAGTCCAAGGATAGTGAAGGACTAAAAAATTGGTATGATCACTATTTGTGTTTTTTTTATCAGATTCCTAAACCATTATACGGTGTTATGAGTTGAAACCTGTTAGAAATACTCTTGTTGAGGGATTTGATATTTAGAGTATAATTGATGTTCCAAGCCAATGAATAGAAACATGGTGACCCATATTTGGGAATAAAATAAAACAAAGGGTGCAGAGTCGAAAGTGGAATCATTACGGAATTGTGATTTCTATTAGTATAGTTAGATTTGAAATTTCAAGGATGAAATTTCTTTAAAGGGGGTAGAACTGTGACACCCGTTATTTTCCTAACGGGTATTAAGGTAATTGCATTAATTTTTGGTGTGATAATGAAAAATTTGTTTCACTTAAAATCCATTTCATAATATTTATTTCCAGTTATTTTTAGAATTTTTGAAAATTTTCTATACTTATTTAGTATATTTACTAAAAGATTATGGTAGACCATCATTTATTGTCCTTCATGTGTAATGGTTAAAATAAATAAATAAATAAATAAAAGATAAGGCTTATCAAACAAGTCACATTTCTTGGTTCCCCACAAAGGCCTTATCCCCTTTCTTTTCTTTTTGAGTCTCCCAATAAGACTATTCACTTACATGTCCAAAGCCACCGACTCCTAAAACATATCAGATAACTCATTTTTCTTCACATTTCACAGCACTTACCCTTTCTCTCCCCCTTCTATTTCGTCTATTTCCTTCACTTTCTCAATCTAATCAAAAAGTTCTATCTCAACTCAGGATTTCTTTCTTCAAACAAAAAGTCAAGGCTAATAACAATTTCTCAAGAAAACAAGGTAGAGTTTCTAACCAAAAACCTAAATTCTTCTCTACCTTTCCTTTATTCTAAAATACTATATTTAGATTATATAATTGTTCTTCATTCATGATCTGGGCTGTGCTTTTGTGTGTATGCAAATTGAATTGTGCTTGTTTTGAGTTTGAACAATTTCCTATTTAGATCACGTTTTTGTAAAGTGTTGTAAAAATCAATGTTTGAGAATTTTAAACATGTTTTATGCATAAAAGTTTGTAGAAAGAGATTTACATGTTTTATTAGTATGATAATCTATGGTTTCTATGTATTTTTCATGTTCTAGGATTTGTTAAAACAAGTCGGATTGAGCTTTGAAGCTCAAAATCTATAAAAACAAGAAACTAGAGTTTTCTAGATTTTGCCTCAATTAGCAGGCTGGACTCTACCAATCAGCAGGCCAAGCTTAATCGACAGGCTGATCGGACAATCCAAATTCATATGTTTTTCACTGTTTTGTGTTACAAAATGTTTCAAATATTTCATATAAATGATTATGGCATACTAATAAGAATAGTAGAATAGATAGTAATCGGTGTGACTATGGATTAGGAATTGAGTTAAAGTATGGTAATTTTATGTGTCGTAGGATAATGAAGTACTTGGAGCTTACGTGGTGAGTTTGATATCGTGAGCTAGAAGTTATTAGCATGGTATTCACTAAGAGATAGGGATTCTATTACTCATCTTTTATGGGGTTTTGGTAAATTAAAATTTGGTTGTTTTATGTTGTAAGATACGTAAATGATATTGTTGAATATATATGGTTATAACTATAACCTGATGATGTGGAACTCGTCTTGTATTGTATAGCGAGAAATATAATGATTTGACATATGTTGTAAATTGAAAAGCATGGTTAGGAAAACTAACTTTATAAACAAAGGTTGATTATAGAGAACTGGTGAGACATGACGAGGGTGATGGTTTCGTCCTTGGGCACAAATGCCCTAAAAGGTAACATAGGGGAGAGGTGATGACATTCCCTTAGGTCGAAAGTCCTAGAATACACTGTATAGGAATCGACTTGATGAGAATCCAGGATTTGATATCCCCTCACCGGAACATCCTTGGAATGTTTGGAGGGTGGTCAGGCGCTCCCACTTGGGTTTCGATGAGTTGAGTGATACTCTATTTAATGTGGATACCTAGGAATAATGATAAATTGTAACAATTATATATATGTACATGTATGAAACTTGGTAATAATTAACTACGGTATCCATGGAATATGATCATAATAAATCTCATAATTTAAATAATGATGAAAACTAACCATGCAGGTTTAATGTGGTAAAGAATAAAAGTTCAAGGTGAGTAATGGTTTTCCCTACTAAGCATGTTGTCGCTTATTCCTCTATATTTTCATCTTTTCAGGATTCACTAAGTGTAAGGTGGCTTCGAAGAAAATAGTTGAGGAAGCTATGTAGCTATATTACATTGGGATTGCTTCAATTATTAAGAATGTTCTGCATGATAATGTAAGCTTCTATTGTTACTTTCTGTGACTGTATTAAGATATGTTGAGGGTTGAAATAAGGATGATGACAGTTTTATATGATTAAATTTATGGTGCTACATTAAACTATGGTTTAAATTGTTGTTTATATTTTGTTTGGTTTTGAGAGTTTTCAATTAAGTCTCGGGCAAATTTATTTGATGTTTTATTTATATTTTTATTTATTAAAAATTGTTAATCCCCACTTAGGGGCGTTACATCAATATATTTTAATAGAAATTATTTAACCGTTCATATAACATCATATCTCGATCCTACATAATCTTATTATGTGCAGTGCACTCATTTAATGACTTATTACATTAAAGATTAGCATAAGACCATTCTGTTCTTAATGGAAATGACCTGCATTTTATACTTTGATTGAATAATTAATTATGATAATTAAATATACATTACTGACCATTTTTTATTATTATTTTTAAATATTATCCTCATGTATATAACACTTATATATAATATTTAAAGTCACATAGAAAATTATAAAATTTTTATGATATCCATAAGGTATTCAATAGTACATGTATACAAAATATAATGAAAAATTCATTTTATGTTTATTTTTAAATATGTCTTTTACAAAAAAAAAAAAAAAAATCACATGTTTTAAAGGCATCTATCCTAGCAGTATACATACCAATTTTAAAAGTTTAGAGGGTAAGAATACATAAATATCAAATTTAGAAGAGTAAAAGTAAAATTTATCCATTTTGTTTAACACCATCGAGGTTCTTTTTCTCCCCCTTTCTAAGATCCTATTCTTTGATGCATGCAAGTGCACAATAATTTGTTTGAAAAGAATAGGGAGCTCACTGTAAATTTAGAATTCTAAGAGAGTTTTAACACTTTAAAGATGAATAGTAGACTAGTAGGACAATTTATGAGAGAGAATATTCTTGGCCTTGTCTCACTATATATGAGAACCACATTGATTATTGGCAAGTAAAATCTACACTAATCAACTCCCAAGATAGAGCAATTGCGTATCTCATGTGACCTGCAATTGCTTGTAAAACAGATGTCTTAAATTTACAGGATGTTTGAAAGAGTAGTTTAAATCAATGGTTTGAACTATAAACAGTGTAAAACTCCCATATGTTACAATAAAAACCTACAATGTAAAGCTCTCGTATACTCCAGTTCTTAAACTTAAACTATTGGTTTAAACTACTCTCCCAAACACATTATAAATAATGGCTTAAAAGTACATAATTGCATCGGTTAAAGAACATGTCACTTTTGCTGACCATTAACAACACAATGTGTGATCCACGAAAAATTGTTTGCCTACGTAGTGCACGAGGAAAGAGACTGGCATTAAGGTAATCTGTTTGGACAGTTCAACAAGGAACGATCATTACATTACAAAGATGAGCTACTTTATGACTGTAGTATTGTTTATATAATTCGTTTAAGACTTAAATGATGCAGTAAGTGATCGTTATATATATTTTTCACTTGATTAGATGCAACTTTTTACAAATTAATTCAATAACATCCATTATTAGAA
This sequence comes from Artocarpus hirsutus, assembly GCA_946598075.1. Classification (NCBI taxonomy): domain Eukaryota; kingdom Viridiplantae; phylum Streptophyta; class Magnoliopsida; order Rosales; family Moraceae; genus Artocarpus; species Artocarpus hirsutus. The sequence continues at coordinate 6,022 of CAMOHE010027037.1, forward strand.
AATATCAGTCATTTAGCTCGTCATTCGGAACTAAATTGAAATAAAATTTACTTGTTGATTATTTTTAAAAAATAAAATAAAATAGAATAGCTTGTGTAGTTCAATTCTAATATCGTGCTTGTTTGAAAAACTTGGTTTATTAAGCATGTTTTGTGGCCATTTTGAGGCTTGATTTTGAGTAGGTCTTACTTGGTTTTTATAGAAGTTAAAAATGGGTTGGTGTTCTCCATGAGATCTTCAAAACGATATATTATATGCTTAAAATGATAAATTGGTGAATAAAATTTTAATACCCAAATTGTGCCCATTGAAATTAGGAAATAAGTTGGAAAATGCAAGAATCCCACATGGAAAACAAAGCAAGGCGTTGTAGTGTTTTAATAGAATTTCCCATCACGTTTCGCGCTCCTCTTGAGGAGGGGCGTCAATTGTGGACCGCAGAATTTGCATAATTTCAATCAATATAATTGTCCGAAGAGTATAATTTTAATATGATTGTCATTGACGTATAGTTGTTCATCTACAATTTTAATATGATTGTCGTATATTTGTTCATCTATTTAAAAAAAAAAAACAATAAAATAGCTTGTGACTCGTGCAAAGTAAGCCAACCAAAGGGGAGAACAAAGAATGCTTAGACAGAGTCAAATAAGGCATGAATGGTGCCTCATCACCCATCCAAAAGGAAGGAAAGGGTTAATAATCTCAAACCAATAAATGTCACGCTCACAAGGTCCTTAACAAGATGTACCTCCCATTAGAGAGTTAGCTTCCAAAAACAACCATTCCAAGGTACAGCTCCCTAGCACCACGAAGACTAGCTCAACACACGCTTACACCACATGCAAAAAATCATCCCGTTAATACTATCCTTATCACAACCCATCTTTTCGGGCCGTGATAAAACTTTTTCTTACTTACTTATAGGGGAAAATTTAGGAAAATTTTTTTTGTCCACATACAAAAACTTATACCTTTGGAAACACAAATATATACATATATTTACTTAACTCACTCATTTGTACATTATTGGTTTTAGTAGTTTGAAAACGCAAGTTTATACTTGTACTTACATAAACAATTATTCTTATACAATACCATTTTCTAAACCTTGTATTTCAAAATAACATAAAATACGATACAGCGAAAACTTAACAATGACGGATTCTATACCCAATCTGCACATCAATCATCCCTCCGTCAGCTCATCAATAAAATTATTCTGACCTTCTCGTCAGAATACCTACAGCATGAAATACTTAATGAGCTTACGCCCAGTAAGTCCCATATAACCCACATGCACATTCAAATAAATGCATGATCCAATTATACTATCTTATAAACCTTCTTTATCATTATCATTTCTTATCTTTAACTAGGGCCTAAGTGTTCATATCATTGTGCACTTAGGTCAACGTAACATTGTGACTATACTGTATCCTTAAACTCCTCTTAAGTCGGTACGACACTTTTTTTAATTTCTGGTGATATAATTACCAATCCATTTATTATGGTTATCATACCATGCATGAAGTGATAAACACATGTTATACATAAAACATAAATGCTTTTATACAATATTGTACACACAGGTACATACTTTTATACTCACAAGTATATATTAATATACACACCGATATACAATATAATATACACAGGTATTTATTTAATATACTCACAGGTATATACCAACACACTTTTAGATACTCATATCATAGCATACACACAGGTATACGCCTTGATATACACACAGGTATTCATATGCACTTATCACATTCTATACCTATAAATTCATACTATAGGTGAGATGGGTACTTACTTGATTCAAATATCGGGCAAATCAACCTCGATTTCCTCTCTCCTAGACTTCTAGGATCTTGTTGGCCAATTTCAAAGCCATTAGCTAAATTCACCATGTTTCAATACAAAGTGATCATTAATTAATAAATTGAGTTGCATAACTGTATATAACTCCAAAAACCATTGGCTTTCTTATTTCTATCCAACTCTACCCTATCGTCTCTAACGAAGGGCAAAGATCTTTCTAATCATTCCTTTTTTCCATTTAGGAACATTCTAGGACAATCCATTTTACTCGGAGAAAAATGAAGATTTTGCCCTTAATGAGCCTACTAACTTTCCCAAGCTCGATTTCATTATTCTAACGAAAATAGTCATATATTAACTTTAAAATAATACCCTAGTGGCTTGTATTTTCCTTATTTCACATCTATGTCCCATTTCTGTAAAACTTTACAGTTTAGTCCCCGAATTAAAAATTTTGACAATTTTGCCCCTAGGGCTAAAATTTATTTCTTTAAACCAAAATTTTCTATTTTTCATAAGAAACATTTTACTCAAAGTACCATACCCTAAATCATTTTACAAAATGACGCTTTTGCCCTTTAAAATTTTTTTCTCAATTTTAACAAATTCTTGAAAAATTAAAATCTCACAAACGGTTGAGATTTTCGATGAACTGTTCGTGATATTTAACAGTTTTGTCGAGATCTACAACTTTTTTGTTTTAACTTTTCTCAAATTCTCACTATACAGGGGTTTTTTTGGGCATTTTTCAAATCTGACGAGGGAAAAAATTTTCTTTCAATTTAGTCCTTGGGGTATTTTTGTAAAAATATATTTTTAAACAATAAATCTACCCCTGTGTTGGCAGTTCAAACCTTTGTTTGAATCATTTTTCATGCCTAACCATCATTTTTAAAAAACTAACACCGAAATTACAAAAATAATACTTTTTACACAAACTACCATTTTCAACATTTAAACCTTAATTTTCACAATATCCACATGCCATACTTCATATTTCTAGGGGGTTCAACCAAAAACTAGCTCAAGAACCAATCTACTTTTGAGAAAATAAAAATCAAACAAAAATCACAAAATTTCCAAAACTTTAAAAATCAAAACTTACCCCAAATAGTACTTTTTGATTTCTAGCCATCCAAGGCTTCTTTGAAACTCCTTCCTCAACACAATTTCATGCAAAAACACCTTGAGTTAATTTCTCCCTCAACTCATGAAAAATTCCTTGAAAACTTGAAAAAAAGTTAGATTTTTACCTTAAAATTTGTTAAACTTTCTTGGATTTTACCTCTTGAACTTCATTAGGGTTATTTTTGCAACCAACAATGGCTGTCGTGGGTGAAAGGAAGAAGAAGTGAAAAAAAAAAGGCTAATCTCACCTTAAATGCTTCCTTATCCAAATGGGTCACTCACAAGGTAATCCATTAGGTTACCATATGGCATAAGGTGATTGGGCCACCTTTCATGGCATGGTGGCCCAATAGAAATCCAATGGGTGTCCACTTTGTGGGGCCCAAACTTTACATTGTGTAATTTTTTACCACATAGTATTTTTCTTACACTGCTATGGTCAAATCAATGCAAACTCATATCCTTAGACTGTGTAAACTATTTTACTTACCTTTGGTTTACTTTTGGAGGCCAAACATAACATTTTTCATATATGCATTTTCACTTAGCAGTATACTTGTACTACATCAGCCTCTCTTTTACACTGGGTTGGGTTTCGGTGGACACTATGTCTTATTTGTATTCTAAGTACCCATTCATTTGTATCACAATTTTACAATTAATTGTGATATAAAATTCATTTTATGGATATCTTTTACAAATTTTTGAGAATTAAACTCATAAAATATGTATTAAAATATCCAACATTGCATCACATTAGTAGTAGAATATTCAGTTAATACTGCTTATTTGCACATTATCACGATTTTACAATAATTACAATTTTTAAGGGTAAATTTATTAATTAAACCCAATTTAATATTAGATTTTATTAATGAATTTCCCTGGTCATTACAACCTACCCCCCTTAAGAATTTTCGTCCTCAAAAATCAAAACAATTCGGGGTAGACCTTCTTTATGTCATCCTCTCGTTCCCATGTTGCCTTTTCTATTTGTTGGTTGCGCTATAAAACTTTGACTAGAGATATCTTCTTGTTTCTTAATTCCTTTTCTTCTCGTGCCAATATCCGTACTGGTTTCTCTTCAAAAGATAGATTCTCTTGTACATCAATTTCCTCAGGCTATAGAATATGCAATGGATCAGGCATATACTTTTTTAACATAGACACATGAAACACGTTATGTACCGATGCCATATCAGGGGGTAAAGCCAACTTATAAGCTACATTGCCTACTCTTTCCAGAATTTCAAACAGTCCAATATATCTTAGGCTGAGTTTTCCTTTCTTTCCAAACCATTTTACTCCTTTCATTGGCATTACTTTTAGGAAGACCAAATCCCCTACTTGGAATTCTAGGGGTCTTCATCACCGATTTGTATAATTCTTCTGATGACTAAAAGCAGTTTCCATCTGTTGACGGATTAGTTTCACATCCTCCATCATCCTTTGTACGAAATCCGTAGTCTATAACGTCTTTTCTCTATTTTCATACCAATGTAGTGGCCATCTGCATCTTCTCCCATAGAAAGCTTCATATGGAGCCATTCCTATGGAGGTTTGATAGCTATTTTTGTAAGCAAATTTGATCAATGGGAGCTTTTTATCCCATCCTCCTTTGAAATCTAGCACATAGGCTCTTAGCATAAATTCTAGAGTTTGAATGGTTCTTTCTGACTAATCATCCGTTTAAGGGTGAAAAGCTATGCTAAATGTAAGCTTCGTTCCCATTTCTTGGTGAACGTTCCTCCAAAACTTGGAAGTGAATTGGCCATCCTGATCAGAAATAATAGACTTTGGAACCCCATGGTATCTAACTATCTGGACAACATACAGTTTGGCTAATCGCTCCACAGAACTACTGAGTTTAATGGGTAAAAAGTGTGCCAATTTGGTCAATCTATCCACAATTACCCATATAATGTCATGTCCTCCTGTAGTCTTGGGTAGCCCAGTTACTAGATCCATAGTTATCTAGTCTCATTTTCATTCTGGAATTTCAATCTTCTACAATTCACCTGCTAGTCATTGATGTTCAGTTTTCACTTTCTGACACATGAGACATTTGTTGACAAACCACACCACGTCATTCTTCATTCCATGCCACCAGTAATGCTCTTTCAAATCTTGATACATTTTAGTAGCTCCTGGATTAGCAGTGTACGGTGCTTCATGAGCTTCCTCCAATATTTGCTTTTTTAATTCTTCATCATTGGGAATGCATAATTTGCCTTTATAACGGAGAATGCCAACTTTCAAGATGCTAAATTCTGCTTCTTTGTGCTCAAGAACCCCACTGTTATTTTTGAGTAGCTATGGATCCACTTCTTGCCGCTCCTTTAAGTTCTCTAAGATAGCAGGTTGGAACGACAGATTGGCTAATCCTCCTATAATTAGCTCTATTCCTGCTTCTATCAAGTCCTTCTGAAGAGGTCTCGGTATTGATCGCACCATTGCAAGCAAAGACGTTGCTCTACGACTAAGGGCATTGGCCACTTGGTTAGCCTTTCTCGGGTGATATAAGATTTCACAGTCGTAGTCTTTAACTAATTCAAGCCACCTTCATTGTCTCATGTTGAGCTCCTTCTACGTGAAGATATACTTCAGACTCTGATTATCCATATAAATCTCACATTTAACTCCACATAGGTAGTGACGCTAAATCTTCAATGCAAATACGACCACCGCTAACTCTAAGTCATGCGTCAAATAGTTTCTTTCATGATATTTTAGTTGCCAGGAGGCATATGCAATCACTTTTCCATTTTGCATAAGCATGGCTCCCAATCCCCTTTTTGATGCATCACTATAGATCACGAAATTTCCTAGGTCCATATCAAGTATTATCAGTACTGGTGCGCCTATGAGACGTCTTTTTAATTCTTGAAAGCTTTCTTCATATTTCTTAGTCCATTCATACTTTGTTGCTTTTCGTGTAAGAGCTATGAGCAGTGCTGTCAGTCTAGAGAATTCTTCTACAAAACGTCGATAATAGCCCGCTAACTTCAGAAAATTCCTGATTTTGATAATACTCTTTGGTGTAGGCCATTTATTTACCGCTTCAACTTTAGAAGGATCAACAGATACTCCGTCCTGTGATACCACATGTCCTAGGAAGTGAACTTTTTCCAACCAAAATTCTCATTTTGAGAACTTGGCGTACAACTAATGTTTCCTCAACAACTGTAGCACAATCCTCAAATGTCTCTCATGCTCCTCCGGCGTTCTTGAATAGATAGGGATATCATTGATGAAAACAATAACGTATTTATCAAGATAGTCCTTGAAAATCTGATTCATAAGATCCATAAAGGTTGATGGGGCATTGGTCGATCCAAATGGCATAATGCAGAATTCGTAATGCCCATAACGCGTTCGAAATGCTGTCTTCGGCATGTCCTCTCCTTTGACTCGGAGTTGATGATATCCAGAGCGTAAGTCAATCTTTGAGAATACTGATGCTCCTTTCAATTGGTCAAATAAGTCGTCAATCCTTGGAAGTGGATACTTGTTCTTAATCGTAACCTTGTTCAGTTCCCGGTAATCAATGCACATTCATAACATTCCATCTTTCTTCTTGACGAATAAAATAGGCGTTCCCCATGGGAATGACTTGGCCTAATAAATCCCTTGTCCAGCAACTCTTGTAATTGCACCTATAGCTCTTTGAGTTCTCCCGGAGCCATACAATATGGTGCCTTTGAAATCAGGGCTATACCTGGCATCAATTCAATCTCAAACGAAATTTTTTATTCCAGTGGTAAGCCCGGTAACTCTTCCAAAAACACGTCAACAAATTCTTTTACTATGGGGACCTTCTCTGGTCCTAACTGAGCCTCTTGTTGCTTGCTCACTAAGTTCACTAGATAACCTGTACATCCACTCTCCAACATCTTGTTTGCTTTTAACACCGAAATTAACGCCTTTGGGGCCTTTGGAATCTTTCCTGAATATACGAACTTCTCACTTCCGGAAGGTCAGAATGTAACCTTATGATGTCAACAGTTAATCTTGGCGGTGTACTTTCCCAAGAAATCCATTCCCAGGATAACGTCATAATCTTGTCTATCAATTATTAAATCGATATACAATTCTCTTCCACAAATGGTAATGGGTACGTGACATAACCAATAATCAGAATTTAGTACCTCCCTAGAGGGAAGTGTAGCTCTAAAAGTTTGTTCTATCCTATCCCCTTCATTTCCTATCCGTTTAGCAAAATTAAGTGAGGCAAATGAATGCATCGCTCCATAATCCAACAAAATATATGCACTAGTATTAGCAATAGAAAACTGAACTGTCACCACTGATGAAGTTCCCACATCATCCTCTTTCTTCATGTAGGCATAAATCCGTCCACTTGGTTCCGGTGCTTCCAAGCGTCCTTGACTGACACTAGGGCCTTCAATCTATGCTTGAACTGTGTGAAGCTGGGTTCCTTGGGGTCTTTGCTGATTCTGATTATTCTAATTCTGGGGATTGGAGAAACAGTTTCTGGTATAGTGTCCTTCTTTGCCATAGATGTAACACTATTGGTGCCAGCTTTACACTCTCCCACACGTCTCTTCCCGCATTGACTGCAGAAAGGCTTGTTGTTTCCTCCATCACCGATCGTTTTCTGGGGTAGTCCTTTCTGATTCTTTGAATTAATCACGTTCCATTTTTTTTTATTGTGGGCATTGTAGTTGCGTCCAACTGGGTGGCTCTGAGATTGCCCTTGACTCAGAACACTTCCTTGTCCTTTCACTTGTACAGTTTGGCTCTACTTAGCTAAAGTTTTTGTAATGACTAGGGAAATTCATTAATAAAATCTAATATTTAAAATGGGTTTCATTAATGAATTTACCCTTAAAAAATGGTAATTTTTGTAAAATTGTGATAATGTATAATTGAGTGGTATTAACTGAAAATTTCTAGGCGAATGTAATGCAATGTTGGATATTTTTAATACAGATTTTATGAGTTTAATTACTCAAAAATTTGTAAATAATATCCATAAAATGAATTTTTATATCACAATTAATTGTAAAATTGTGATACGCACACATGGGTACTTAGAGTACAAATAAGACACAGAGTCCATTGAAACCCAACCTAGTGTAAAAAGAGGCCGACGCATCACAAATATATTGCTAAGTGAAAACGCAAATATGAAAAATGTTATGTTTGGCCTCCAAAGGTAAACCAACGGTAACTAAAATAGTTTACATAGTCTAAGGTTACGAGTTTGCATTGATTTGACTACAGTAGTGTATGAAAAATACTGTGTGATGAAAAATTACACAGTGTAAATTTTTGGGCCCCGCAAAGTGGACACCCACTTGAATCTTATCGGGCCACCAAGCCATTAAAGGTGGCCCAATCCCATGGTGACACTTGGTAACCCAAAGGGTTACTTGATGGGCAACCAAAGTGGATAAGGAAGCATTAAAGGCATGTTTGGCAAAAAAAAAAAAATCTCTTCATCTTCTTCTCCAAACCCCACGGCAGCCATGGTTGGTGCTTCTCAAAAATTTTCTCAACCCAAATCTTTGCAAAAATAACCCCAAGCAAGTTCAACAAGTTGAGTTCAAGGAATTTCCATAAGTTTTAAGGTAAAAACCTAAACTTTTTCAAGGGTTTTTAGGGTTTTTCTTGGGAAAAAGAAAGGAAACTAATTCATGGTATTTTTGCATGGAAATGGTGTCTAGAAAGGAGATTCAAAGAAGCCTTGGAATGCTAGAAATCAAAAAGTGTTATTTGGGCTAAGTTTTGATTTTAAAGTTTTGAAATTTTAAGATTTTTCTTTTGATTTTTATTTTCTCAAAAATATATGGGTTCTTGAGCTAGATTTTGGGTTGAAACCCATAGAAATATGGATTATGGCATGATGAGAGTGTGAAAATTAAGGTTTAAATATTGAAAATGGTAGTTTGTGTAAAAAGTTACATTTTTGTAATTTTAGTGCTAGTTGTTCAAAAATGATGTTTAGTCATGGAAAATGATTCATACAAGGTTAGAACTGCCTTTGCAGGGATAGATTTACAGTTTTAAATTGAATTTTTACAAAAATACCTCAGGACTAAATTGAAAGAAAAAGTTTTCCCTTAGTAAATTTAAAAAATGCCCAAAAACACCCTTGTATAGTGAGAATTTGAAAAAAGTTAAAACACAAAAGTTGTAAATCTCGACGAAACTATAAATATTGTAGACGGTTCATCGAAAATCTCAACCATTTGTGAGATTTTAATTTTTCAAGAATTTGTTAAAAGTAAAAAAATGTTAAAATCGTAAAAACATCATTTTTCAAAACGATTTAAGGTATGGTACTTTGATTTTGGTTTAAAAAAATAAATTTTAGCCCTAGGGACAAAATTGTCAAAATTTTTAATTCAAGGACTAAACTGCAAAGTTTTACGAAAATAGGACATAGATGGGAAATATCGAAATACGAGCCACTAGGATATTATTTTAAAGTTAATATGTGACTATTTTCATTAGAATAATGAAATTGAGCTCGGGTAGGTCAGTAGGCCCACGGAAGGCAAAATCGTCATTTTTGCCTGAATAACCCAAATCGCTCCGAAATGTTTCAAATGGGAAAAAGAAATGATTACAAAGATTTCCTCCCTTCGTTAGAGATGATAGGGTAGAGTTAGATAGAAATAAGAAAACCAGTGATTTCTAGAGTTGTATATAGTTATACAACTTAATTCATTAATTAACAATCACTTTGTGTTGAAACACAGTGAAATTGGCTAATGGCTTTGAAATTGGCCAACAGGATTCCAGAAATCTTAGACAGAGGAAAGATCAAAGCTGAATTACCTGACATTCAAATCAAGTAAGTACCCATCCCACCTCCAGTATGAATTTATAGGTATAGAATGTGGTACGTGCATATGAATACCTATGTGTTTATCAAGATGTATACCTATGTGTATGCTATAACATGAGTGTCTATAAGTATGTTAGTGTATACCTGTGAGTACACTAATTGAATACCTGTGTGTATATTATATTGTATACCAGTGTGTATATTAATGTATACTTGTAAGTATAAAACTATGTACCTGTGTGTACAATATTGTGTAAAAGCATTTATGTTTTGTGTATAACATGTGTTGATCACTTCATGCATGGTATGTTAACCATAATAAATGGACTGGTAATTATATCACCAGAAATTGAGAAAAGTGTCATACCGACTCTTGACTCAAGAGAAGTTTAAGGATATAGTACGGTCACAGTGTTACATAGACCTAAGTGCGCAATGGTACGAACACTTGAGCCCTTATTAAAGATAAGAAATGAAAATGATAAGGAAGGTTTATAAGAAAGCATAATTGGATCTTGCATTTTATTGAATGTGCATGTGGGATACATGAGACTTACTAGGTGTAAGCTCATTAAGTATTTTATGCTATAGGTATTTCGACGAGAAGGTCAAAAAAATTGTATGGATGAGCTGGCGAAGGGATGATTAGTGTGTAGAACGGGTATGGATTTCGCCGAAGTTAGTTTCCGCTGTAATATATTTTAAGATATTTTGAAAGTAATGTTTGGAGAATTGTATTGCAAAGGAAAGGTTGTTTTGTAAATACAAGTGTATGTCTGTATTACGACAGTTGCTAAAACCAACGTATGTGCAAACAAATGTGTGAAAAATATATTTATAAAAAAAAAAGTTTTTCCCAAGTTTTTGTATATCCATAAGTAAGAAAAGGTTTATCACAACTCGAAAAAGGCGGGTTGTGACAGTTGGTATCAGAGCGAAAATCCTGCCACCCTACTGCACGTTATCCTCTACTCCATTGTGATAGCTCAAGTAAGATAGTTTAATTTTAAGTATAAGAATGATAAGTTTTCATTTTATATGAAATTGTTATGTTAATTAAGATTAATGTAGTAGATGGTGGTACCCCTGAACGTACCTAATGCAGAAGAGGATTGAAGAGCAAGTATTGCATTCCAAAACATGATGCCACCGCGGTATTATGGAAGCCGGTAGCCCATGGTGCTGACTGAATGGCTACATGCTATAGAAGTGGTTTTTGCTACATGTCATATGCCACCGCACCTCCAGGTACGATTAGCTTCTGGATTATTATTGAGAGAAGCACTACCATGGTGGCTGAGGATTGGACCCGATGAGCGACCTAGGGATTGGCAAGGCTTCAGGGAACAGATTCTAGCTGAATTCGCTCTGTTACCCCTAGCGGATGCTATGCACGTCCAAGTGATTCTGATGCTTTGGGCAAATTGGCATCGCAGGTTGTATCTACGCGTAGAACCCTTATGTGGAAGATACGTAGGAGAGCTAGTAGATCACTATATTTTAAGGTTTCTTCGTACCATAGTACCATTGATTCCACCAGAAATACCTTTACGGTGAAATTGTGACCTGATTTGGAGAGATCTTCCCAATGCAGTCCAACAACAAATGTAATATCTGAGTGATTTCCTCAGTCTTAACAATTTTCTCATGGAAGTGTTGCATGCAGAGCAGAATGTGGTCGTGCCCTTAGAAGATCCCCCAGTAGACATGGAAGAGGATGATGATGATGACGATGGTGCTGATGGAGAGGATGAAGATGAAAAGTTTGAGTTTATTCCCGAACCCATAATTGCAAGTGACAATGAGTCATCGATTCAGATGAAGAAGAAGAGGAGGACCTTGAGGAGGATTCCGAACATAATGATATATTAGGAGTAGACTCGAATTAGAAAGAAAGAGACCTATGATGAAGTGTATATATTAAAATGTATGTAGATGTGTGAGTAGCACAGTTTTGGGGCTTGTTGCTTTTGTATATGTGTGTATATCCAGCAAGTGGTATCCTTCGCGGCATTAGGGTATATGTAGCTGGAGGTGACAACTGCTCCCGGACATGATATGAACAGTTTATGTGAGAAAGGGAAGTAAGTATGTATGTTAGTCATTTATGTAATGTTTTAAGATTGAAAAATGTAAAAGGAAAGGAAATAAGTTAATGAAATGAAATGTATGATATGAGATATTGAGTCCATGTTATTGTTCATGTTTGCATGTATTTATGTTATTTGATAACTTTCTTTAAATACTATTAAGTTAATAGTATATACTAATGTAACGACGAAATTGTACAATAGGCTTGTAAACCAATTTTACTAACGATGGACGACACACCTGGAGAACCTATGAACCCAGACCTAATGGCTATGATCACGGAATTACAACAGAAACTTTGAACTCAAGAGTTAGAAATGCAAGAATTAAGAGAGCAGTTAGCGAACCAAAATCCTGTACCCCAAGCTCGTGCAAATTCTTCACCCCTAGTACCATCGCCTCAGCAAGCGAAACCGGCTATACCCGTTGTTCCAGCTGCTCCGGTAGTATTTGCGACCGAATTTTATGAAAGATTCCAATGGATGAAGGCCCCGAAATTTGATGGATCCATGGACCCACTGGAAGCCGATGATTGGCTTATTGGCATAGAGAGGGTTTTGAAATTAATGAGGCTCAGCGATCGTGAGAAAGTTCTGCCTGCCTCATTTCGCTCACCAAGGATGCTAGGAGATGTTGGGAGTTAGTTGAACGTAGAAGGAACATAGATGAAATGTCATGGTCAGATTTTGTGGAAGAATTTGGAAGGGCTTATTTCAATGTGGAAACAATGGCAGCCCAGCAAGAAGTATTCAACAATTTTAAACAAGGCAATATGTCAATGGCAGATGCCGTCAAGAGATTTAATCAATTGGCACGTTTATGTCTCGAATTGGTACCCACAAATTGGGAACGAATAAGAAGATTGATGTGAATGTTCCAAACTGATATTGACCTTATAGTCGATAGTGGAGGGCATGTTTCTAAGGATGTAGAGGATTGTATTGAATGGGCTACCCAAGCTAAGTTCAAAATTGCCCATGATAAGGAGGAGAGAGCAAGAATTTTAAGGCCCAAAAAGAGGAAAAGGCTTTATCCAAGCAGAGCCAAACTGTACAAGTGAAAGGACAAGGAAGCATTCGAAGTCAAGGACAATCCCAAAGCCATCCAGCTGGACACAACTGTAATGCTAACAATAAGAGAAAATGGAACGTGATTAATCCAAAGAATCATAAAGGACAACCCCAAAAAAGGATCGGTGATTGAGGAAACAATAAGCCTCTCTGCAGCCAATGCGGGAAAAGACATGCGGGAGAATGTAAAGCTGGCACCAATAAATGTTATATCTATGGTAAAGAAGGACATTATGCCAGAAACTGTTTCTCCAATCCCTAGAATCAGAATAATCAGAATCAGCAAAGGCCTCAAGGAACTCGAGTTCATGCAGTCCAAGCATAGATGAAAGGCCCTAGTGTTAGTCAGGGATGCTTGGAAGCTCCAAAATCCAATGGACGGATTTATGCCTACTTGAAGAAAGAGGATGATGCGGGAACTTCATCAGTGGTGACAGGTCAATTTTTTGTTGCCAATACTGATGCATTGTTTGTTTGATTCTGGAGCGACGCATTCATTTGCCTCGCTTATAAATTTGCTAAACGGATAGGAAATGAAGGGGATAGGATAGAACAGACTTTTAGAATTGCACTTCCCTTTGGAGAGTTACTAAATTCTGATTATTGGCTACGTCACTTACCATTTGTGAAAGGGAATTGTATATCGATTTAATAGTAATTTACATACAAGATTATGACGTTATCCTGGGAATGGATTTCTTGGGAAAGTACACCACCAAGTTTAATTATCGACATCATGAGGTTACTTTTTGACCCTCCGGAAGCGAGAAGTTTGTATATTTGGGAAAGATTCCTAAGGTCCCAAAGCCATTAATTTCGGCATTGAAAGCAAAAAAGATGTTGGAAAATGGATGCACCGGTTACTTGGTGAACTTAGTAAGCAAGCCACAAGAGGCTCAGTTAGGACCAGAGAAGGTCCCCATTGTAAAAGAATTTGTTGACATATTTCTAGATGAGTTACCAGGCTTACCACCGAAACGGGAGATTTCATTTGAGATCGAATTAACGCCAGGTACAGCCCTGATATTGAAGGCACCATATCGTATGGCTCTGGGAGAACTCAAAGAACTACAGATGCAGTTACAAGAATTATTGGACAAAGGATCTATACGGCCGAGTCATTCCCCATGGGGAGCGCCTATTTTATTCATCAAGAAGAAAGATGAATGTTACAAATGTGTATTGACTACCGGGAATTGAACAAGGTCACAATTAAGAACAAGTATCCACTTCCAAGGATTGAGACTTATTTGATCAACTAGAAGGAGCGTCGGTATTTTCAAAGATTGACTTATGCTCTGGATATCATCAACTCCGAGTCAAAGAAGAGGATGTGCCAAAGACAGCATTCAGACGCGGTATAGGCATTATGAATTCTACGTTATGCCATTTGGACTGACCAATGGCCTAGCAACCTTTATGGATCTTATGAATCGGGTTTTCAAGGATTATCTCAATAAATTCATTATCATTTTCATCGACGATATCCTCATCTATTCAAGAATGCCGGAGGAGCATGAGAGACAGTTAAGGATTGCGCTACAGTTATTGAGGAAACATCAGTTATACGCCAAGTTCTCAAAATATGAATTTTGGTTGGAAAAAGTCCATTTCTTAGGACATGTGGTGTCATGAGATGGAGTATCTGTTGATCCTTCCAAGGTTGAAGCGGTAAATAAGTAGCCTACACTGAAAAGCGTTACCAAAATTAGGAGTTTTCTCAGTTTAGTGGGCTATTATCGACATTTTGTAGAAGGATTCTCTAGACTGGCAGCACCGCTCATGGCTCTTACATGAAAAGCAGCAAAGTACGAATGGACTAAAAGATGTGAAGAAAGCTTCCAGGAATTAAAAAGACGACTCACAAGTGCACTAGTACTGACGATACCTGATCCAGACCTAGGAAATTTTGTGATCTACAACGATGCATCAAAAATAGGATTGGGAGCCGTGCTTATGAAAAATGGAAAGGTGATTGCATATGCATCTTGGTAATTGAAGGATCATGAAAGAAACTATCCAACGCATGACTTAGAGTTAGCGACGGTCGTATTTTCATTGAAGATTTGGCGTCATTACCTATATGGAGCTAAATGTGAGATTTATACTGATCATCAAAGTTTGAAATGCATCTTCACACAGAAGGAGCTCAACATTAGACAGCAAAGGTGGCTTGAGTTAGTTAAAGACTACGACTACAAAATTTTATATTACCCGGGAAAGGCTAACCGAGTGGCCGATGCCCTCAGCTGTAGAGCAACATCTTTGCTTGCAATCGCACGATCAATACCGAGACCTCTTCAGAAGGACTTGATAGGGAATAGAGCCAATTATAGGAGGATTAGCCAATCTGTCGTTCTGACCCGCTATCTTGGAGAATTTAAAGGAGCGGCAAGAAGCAAATCCATCGCTACTCAAAGCTAAAAATGAGGTTCTTGAGAACAAGGCAGTGGAATTTAGCATCTTAGAAGATGGCATTCTCAGTTATAAAGGCAGATTATGCATTCCTAACGATGAAGAATTAAAGAGACAAATATTGGAGGAAGCTCATGAAGCACCGTACGCTGCTCATCCAAGAGCTACTAAAATGTATCAAGATTTGAAAGAGTACTACTGGTGGCACAGAATGAAGAATGATGTTGCGAGGTTTGTCAACAAATGTCTCACGTGTCAAAAAATGAAGGCTGAACATCAACAACCAGCAGGTGAATTATAGAAGATTGAAATTTCGAAATAGAAATGGGACCAAATAACTATGGATCGGTAATTGGGCTACCCAAGACTACAAGAGAACATGATATGGGTAATCGTGGATAGATTGACCAAGTCGGCCCACTTTATACCCATTAAACTTAGTAGTTCTGTATAACAATTAGCTGAATTATATGTTGCCCAGATAGTTAGATACCATGGAGTTCCAAAGTCCATTATTTCTGATCGGGATGGCCGGTTCACTTCCAAGTTTTAGAGAAGCATTCACCAAGCAATGGAAATGAAGCTGACATTTAGCACAGCTTTTCACCCCCAAATGGATGGTCAGTCTGAGAGGACCATTCAAACTCTGGAGGATATGCTGAGAACCTGTGTGCTAGATTTCAAAATAGGACGGGATAAAAAGCTTCCGTTAATCAAATTTGCTTACAATAACAGCTAACAAACCTCCATTGGAATGGCTCCGTATGAAGCCCTCTACGGGAGAAGATGTAGATCGCCATTGCATTGGTATGAAATTGGAGAGAAGACATTATCGACTACAGATTTTGTACAAAGGACGATGGAGGATGTGAAACTAATCTATCAACAAAAGGAAACTGCTTTCAGTCACCAAAAGAGTTATGCAGATCGGTGGCGAAGACCCCTAGAGTTCCAGGTAAGGGATTTGGTCTTCCTAAAGGTAATGCCAATTAAAGGAGTGATAATGTTTATGAAGAAAGGAAAACTCAACCCAAGATATATTAGACCGTTTGAAATTTTGGAAAGAGTAAGCAATCTAGCTTATAAGTTGGCTTTACCCCCAGAAATAGCATCGGTACATAACGTGTTCCATGTGTCTATGCTAAAAAAGTATGTACCTGATCCATCACATGTTCTGCAACATGAGGAAATTGACGTACAGGAGAATCTAACTTATAAAGAGAAACTGGTACGGATATTGGCACGAGAAGAAAAAAAATTAAGGAACAAGAAGATACCTCTTGTCAAAGTTTTATGATGCAATCAGCAAGTGGAAGAGACAACATGGGAACGATAAGATGAAATGAGGAAAGTCTACCCTGAATTGTTTTGATTTTTGAGGATGAAAATTCTTAAGGGGGGTAGGTTGTAATGACTAGGGAAATTTATTAATAAAATCTAATATTTAAAATGAGTTTAATTAATGAATTTACCCTTAAAAAATAGTAATTTTTGTAAAATTTCGATAATGTATCATTGAGTCATATTAACTGAAAATTTGTCGACGAATGTGATGCAATGTAGGATATTTTTAATACAGATTTTATGAGTTTAATTACTCAAAAATTTGTAAATAATATCCATAAAATAAATTTTTATATCACAATTAATTGTAAAATTGTGATACGCACAAGTGGGTACTTAGAGTACAAATAAGACATAAAGTCCATCGCAACCCGACCTAGTGTAAAAGAAGGCCGATGTAGTACAAGTATACTGCTAAGTGAAAACGCAGATATGAAAAATGTTACGTTTGGCCTCCAAAGGTAAGTAAAATAGTTTGCACAATCTAAAGTTACGAGTTTGCACTGATTTGACCACTACAATGTAGGAAAAATACTGTGTGATGAAAAATTATACAGTGTAAATTTTTTGGCCCCACAAAGTAGACACCCACTTGAATCTTATTGGGCCACCAAGCCATGAAAGGTGGCCCAATCCCATGGTGACACTTGGTAACCCAAAGGGTTACTTGATGGCCAACCAAAGTGGATAAGGAAGCATTAAATGCATGTTTGGCAAAAAAAAAAAACAAAAATCTCTTCTTCTTCTCCAAACCCCACAGCAGCCATGGTTGGTGCTTCTCAAAAATTTTCTCAACCAAAATCTTTGCAAAAATAACCCCAAGCAAGTTCAACAAGTTAAGTTCAAGGAATTTCCACAAGTTTTAAGGTAAAAACCTAAACTTTTTCTAGGGTTTTTAGGGTTTTTCTTGGGAAAAAGAAAGGAAACTAATTCATGGTGTTTTTGCATGGAAATGGTGCCTAGAAAGGAGATTCAAAGAAGCCTTGGAAGGTTAGAAATCAAAAAGTGCTATTTGGGGTAAGTTTTGATTTTAAAGTTTTGAAATTTTATGATTTTTCTTTTGATTTTTATTTTCTCAAAAATATATGGGTTCTTGAGCTAGTTTTTGGGTTGAAACCCATAGAAATATGGATCATGGCATGATGAGAGTGTGAAAATTAAGGTTTAAATGTTGAAAATTGTAGTTTGTGTAAAAAGTTACATTTTTGCAATTTTAGTGCTAGTTGTTCAAAAATGATGTTTAGGCATAGAAAATGATTCAAACAAGGTTAGAACTGCCTCTGTCGGGGTAGATTTATAGTTTTAAATTGGATTTTTACAAAAATATCCTAAGGACTACATTGAAAGAAAAAGTTTTCCCTCGGTAGATTTAAAAAATGCCCAAAAACACCCATGTACAGTGAGAATTTAGAAAAAGTTAAAACATGAAAGTTGTAGATCTCAACAAAACTATAAAATTTCATGAACGGTTCATCGAAAATCTCAACCATTTGTGAGATTTTAATTTTTCAAGAATTTATTAAAAGTGAAAAAATGTTAAAATGACAAAAATATCATTTTTCAAAATGATTTAAGATATGGTACATTGAGTAAAAATGTTTCTTATGAAAAATAGAAAATTTTGGTGTAAAGAAATAAATTTTAGCCTCGGGGGCAAAATTGTCAAAATTTTTAGTTTAGGGAATAAACTATAAAGTTTTACAAGAATAGGGCATAGATGCGAAATAACGAAATACGAGCCACTAGGGTATTATTTTAAAGTTAATATGTGACTTTTTTCGTTAGAATAACGAAATCGAGCTCGGATAGGTCAGTAAGCCTACGGAGGGCAAAATCGTCATTTTTGTCTGAATAACCCGAACCGCTTCGAAATGTTTCAAATGGGAAAAAGAAATGATTAGAATGATTCCCGCCCTTCGTTAGGGATGATAGGGTAGAGTTAGATAGAAATAAGAAAACCAATGATTTCGGAGTTGTATATAGTTATGCAACTCAGTTCTTAATTAACGATTACTGTGTTGAAACATAGTGAATATTGGCTAATGGCTTTAAAATTAGCCAACAGGATCCTAGAAGTTTAGGACAGATGAAAGATCAAAGTTGAATTACCCGACATTCAAATCAAGTAAGTACCCATCCCACCTACAGTATGAATTTGTAGGTATAGAATGTGGTATGTGCATATGAATACCTGTGTGTTTATCAAGATGTATATCTGTGTGTATGCTATAACATGAGTGTCTATAAGTATGTTGGTGTATACTTGTGAGTACACTAAATGAATACCTATGTGCATATTATATTGTATACCGGTATGTATATTAATATATACTTGTGAGTATAAAAGTATGTACCTATGTGTACAATATTATATAAAAGTATTTATGTTTTGTGTATAACATGTGTTGATCACTTCATGCATGATATGTTAACCATAATAAATGGACTGGTAATTATATCACCAAAAATTGAGAAAAGTGTCATACCGACTCCTAACTCAATAGGAGTTTAAGGATATAGAATGGTCATGGTGTTATGTAAACCTAAGTGCGCAATAGTACGAACACTTAGGCCCTTATTAAAGATAACTAATGAAAATGATAGAAACGTTTATAAGAAAGCATAATTGGATCATGCATTTTATTGAATGTGCATGTGGGATATATGGGACTTACTAGGCGTGAACTCATTAAGTATTTCATGCTGTAGATATTCTGACGAGAAGGTCAAAATAATTGTATGGATGAGCTGACAGAGGGATGATTAGTGTGTAGAACGGGTATGGATTCTACCACAGTTAGTTTTCGCTGTAATATATTTTAAGATATTTTGAAAGTAATGTTTGGAGAATTGTATTGTAAAGGAAAGGTTGTTTTGTAAATACAAGTGTATGTTTGTATTACAACAGTTGCTAAAACCAACGTATGTGCAAATAAATGTGTGTAAAATATATTTATAAAAAAAAAAGTTTTTCCTAAGTTTTGGTATATGCATAAGTAAGAAAAGGTTTATCACAACCCGAAAAATGAGGGCTGTAACAGTTTCTCATCCTTTTGAGCCTTAAAGATTCTTGCTCTCTCCACCTTACCACGAGAAATTCTGAATTTGGCTCTAGTAGCCTGTTCAATACACTCCTCTACATCCTTAGGAGCTTGCCCTCTACTATCGACTATAAGGGCAATGTCAGTTCGAAACATCTACATCAGTCTTCTTATTCGTTCCCGATCCATGGGTACTAGTTCGGGACATAAACGTGCCAATTAGTTGAATCTCTTCACGGCATCTGCCACTGACATATTGCCTTATTTAAAATTATTGAATTCCTCTTATTGGGCTGCCATTGTTTCCACATTGACGTAAGCCCTTCCAAATTCTTCCATGAAATTTGGCCAGGTCATTTCATCTACATTCCTTCCATGTTCTACCGACTCCCACCATCTCCGAGCATCCTTAGTGAGAAAAAATGAGGCACAAAATACTTTCTCACGATTGCTGAGCCCCATAAATTTCAAAACCTTTTCTATGCCAATAAGCCAATCATCAGCTTCTAATGGGTCTATAGATCCGTCAAATTTCAGGGCCTTAATCCGTCGGAATCTTTCATAAAATTCGGTAGCAAATATTACCGGAGCAACTGGAACAGTTGGAGCAGCTGGTTCTGCTTGTTGAGGTAATGCTACTGGGGGTGGAGAATTTGCACGTACTTGTGGTACTGGATTCTGATTCGCTAATTGTTCTCTTAATTCTTGCATTTCTAACTCTTGAGCTTGGAGTTTCCATTGTAATTCCGTGATCAGGGCCATTAAATCTGGGTTCACAGGTTCTCCGGGTGTATCAACCATCGTTAATAAAATTGGTTCACAGGCCTATCATATAATTTCGTTGTTACGTCAGTATATACAATTAACTTAATAGTATTTAAAGAAAATTATCAAATAGCATAAATACATGCAAATATGAATAATAACATAAACTCAATGTCTCATTTCATACATTTCATTTCATTAATTTCTTTCATTTCCTTTTACATTCTTCATTCTCAAAACTTTACATAAATGACTAACATACATACTTATCTTCCTTTCTTACATAAACTGTTCATATAATTTCTAGGAGCAGTTATCACTTTCGGTTACATATACCCTATTGTCGCGAAGGATACCACTTGCCAGATACACACTCATATACAAAAAGCACAAGGCCCAAAACTGTGCTAATCACACATCTACATACATCTTAATACATACAGTTCATCATAAGTCCCTTTTCATTCTAATCCGACTCCATTCCTGACATATCACTATGTTTGGAATCCTCCTCAAGGTCTTTATCTTCCTCTTCATCCAACTCGGTAGATTCGTCGTCACTTGCAATTATAGGTTCGGGAGGCACTAGAAGGAGTTCAAGCTCTTCATCATCGTCATCATCATCAGCATCATCTTCATCATCGTCGTCTTCATCATCTGTTTACATGTCTACTGGGGGATCTTCTAGGGGTGCGGCCACATTTTGCTCCACATGCAACACTTCCATAAGAAAATCGTTAAGACTAAGGAAATCTCTCGGATACTGCATTTGTTATTGGACCGTATTGGGGAGATCTCTCCAAATCAAGTCACAAATTTGCAGTAATGGTATTTCTGGGGGAATCAATGGTACCATAGTATGGTGGAACCTTAAGATGTAATAATCTATTGGCTCTCCTACATACCTTCCCTATAAGGGTTCTACACGTAGATACAACCTGCGACGCTAATCTGCCCACAGCATCGGAATCACTTGGACTTGCATATTATCAACAGGTGAAAATAGTGCGAATGCTTCTGAGATCTGCGCTTTAAATCCTTCCCAGTTATGTTGCCGCTCTTCTAGTCCGAGCTCAATCCACCATTCCAATATTGCTCCTGCCAATCGCCTTGAGGCTAGGGGAACTTGTAAATGTTATGGGGTATAGCAAGTCTCGAAAATAACTTCTATCTCGTGAAACCATTCCATCAAGATCATCAGTCTTTGACTGCCATAATAACGCAGAGGTATCGTCTCTCGAAAGGCAATACTTGCTCTCTGGTCTGCTCGATGTCATGGTTATTATGCGGCTCCTCCATCTACTACATTTATCTCAATTAATATAACAATACCATATAAAGTGAAAACCTAACATTCTTATACTTAAAATCAAACTATCTTATTTGAGCTATAGCAATGGAGTAGATGACAATGTGCAATAGGGTGGTAGGATTTCTGCTCTGATACCAACTATCACAACCCGCCTTTTCAGGTCATGATAAAAATTTTTCTTATTTACTTATAGGGGAAAATTTAGGAAAGATTTTTTTTCCACATACAGTTTGGAAACACAAATATATACATATATTTACTTTACTCACTCATTTGTACATTATTGGTTTTAGCAGTTTGAAAACACAAGTTTATACTTATACTTACATAAACAACTATTCTTATACAGTACCATTTTCTAAACCTTATATTTTAAAATAACATAAAATACGATACAGCGAAAACTTAATAGCGGCGGATTCCATACCCAATCTACACACCAATCATCCCTCCGTCAGCTCATCAATAAAATTATTCTGACCTTCTTGTCGGAATACCTATAGCATGAAATACTTAATGAGCTTACACCTAGTAAGTGCCATATAACCCACATGCACATTCAAATAAATGCATGATCCAATTATGCTATTTTATAAACCTTATTTATTATTCTCATTTCTTATCTTTAACTAGGGCCCAAGTGTTCGTACTACTGCGCACTTAGGTCAACGTAACACCATGACCATACTGTATCCTTAAACTCCTCTTGAGTCAGAAGTCGGTAGATACTTTTCTTAATTTTTGGTGATATAATTACCAGTCTATTTATTATGGTTATCATACCATGTATGAAGTGATAAACACATGTTATACACAAAACATAAATACTTTTATACAATATTGTACACACAGGTGCATACTTTTATACTCACAAGTATATATTACTAAACACACCGGTATACAATATAATATACATAGGTATTTATTTAGTATACTCACAGGTATACACCAACACACTTTTAGATACTCATATCATAGCATACACATAGGTATTCATATACACCTACCACATTCTATACCTATAAATTCATACTATAGGTGGGATGGGTACTTACTTGATTTAAATATCGGGCAAATCAACCTCGATTTCCTCTCTCCTAGACTTTTAGGATCCTGTTGGCCAATTTCAAAGTCATTAGCCAAATTCACTATGTTTCAATACAAAGTGATCACTAATTAATAAATTGAGTTACATAACTCTATACAACTCCGAAAACTACTAGTTTTCTTATTTCTATCTAACTCTATCCTATCGTCTCTAATGAAGAGCAAAAATCTTTCTAATCATTCATTTTTTTCCCATTTAGGGACATTCTAGGATGATCCGGTTTACTCGAAAAAAAATAACGATTTTGCCCTTAATGGGCCTACTAACTTTCCCGAGCTTGATTTCGTTATTCTAATGAAAATAGTCACATATTAACTTTAAAATAATACCCTAGTGGCTCATATTTTTCTTATTTCACATCTATGCCCTATTTTCGTAAAACTTTACAATTCAGCCCCTTAACTACAAATTTTGACAATTTTGCCCCTGAGACTAAAATTTATTTCTTTAAACCAAAATTTTCTATTTTTCGTAAGAAACATTTTTACTCAAAGTACCATACCCTAAATCATTTTGCAAAATGATGTTTTGCCCTTTAATTTTTTTTCTAATTTTAACAAATTCTTGAAAAATTAAAATCTCACATACGGTTGAGATTTTTGATGAACTATTCACGTTATTAAACAGTTTCGTTGAGATCTATAACTTTTGTGTTTTAACTTTTCCTAAATTCTTACTATACAGGGGTGTTTTTGGGTATTTTTTCAAATCTGATGAAGGAAAACTTTTTCTTTCAATTTAGTCCTTGGGATATTTTTGTAAAAATCTATTTTTTAAACAATAAATCTACCCCTGTATAGGTAGTTCAAACCTTTTTTTGAATCATTTTCCATACCTAACCATCACTTTTGAAAAACTAACACTGAAATTACAAAAATAATACTTTTTTACACAAACTACCATTTTCAACATTTAAACCTTAATTTTCATAATATCTACATGCCATACTTCATATTTCTAGGGGGTTCAACCACAAACTAGCTTAAGAACCCATATACTTTTGAGAAAATAAAAATCAAACAAAATAACAAAATTTCCAAAACTTTAAAAATCAAAACTTACCCCAAATAGTACTTTTTGATTTCTAACCTTCCAAGGCTTCTTTGAAACTCCTTCCTAGACACCATTTCATGCAAAAACACCTTGAGTTAATTTCTTCCTCAACCCATGAAAAATTCCTTAAAAACTTGAAAAAAAGTTAGATTTTTACCTTAAAATTTGTTGAACTTTCTTGGATTTTACCTCTTGAACTTCATTGGGCTTATTTTTGCAAGGATTTCGGTTCAGAAAATTTTTGAGAACCTCCAACAATGATTGCCGTGGGTGAAAGGAAGAATAAGAAGTGAAAAAAAATGGCTAATATCACCTTAAATGCTTCCTTATCCAAGTGGGTGACTCACAAGGTAATCCATTAGGTTACCATGTGGCAGAAGGTGATTGGGCCACCTTTCATGGTATGGTGGCCTAATAGAAATCCAATAGGTGTCCACTTTGTGGGGCCCAAACTTTACATTGTGTAATTTTTTATCACACAGTATTTCTTACACAGTCATGGTCAAATCAGTGCAAACTCATATCCTTAGATTACGTAAACTATTTTACTTACCTTTGGTTTACTTTTAGAGGCCAAACATAATATTTTTTATATATGTGTTTTCACTTAGTAGTATACTTGTACTGCGTTGGCCTCCATTTTACACTAGGTTAGGTTTTGGTAGACTCTGTCTTATTTGTATTCTAAGTACTCATTCATTTGTATCACAATTTTACAATTAATTGTGATATAAAATTCATTTTATAGATATCTTTTACAAATTTTTGAGTAATTAAACTCATAAAATCTGTATTAAAATATCCAACATTGCATCACATTCACAGTAGAATATTCAGTTAATAGTGCTTATTTACACATTATCATGATTTTACAATAATTATAATTTTTAAGGGTAAATTCATTAATTAAACCTAATTTAATATTAGATTTTATTAATAAATTTTCCTAGTCATTACAATCCCAAACCAAATATATATATATATATAGCCACCAAGAAGTTTCAAAATTAACATTGTTGAATTCTTTTTTTAGAATATTTTAATAAATTATTTTCTTTTTTGAATTATGAAGGGTATGAGTCTAATCTAACGTACCTAATCCTCTAAAGACTTAAGCGGAACTTCCCTCGTTTTAATTTTTTTTTAAGGATGGCTTGTTTTGCGTAATTTTTGATAAAACTAGTTATCTTTTAATATATTTGTTTATCTATTATACTATGCTATTAACAATCCTTTCCCACTTCATTTTCTTTTTACGTAGAAAAAATTCATTACTAAAGGAAAAGAAAAAACAAGAAAAATAGTTTGTTTAAGCAAAAGGGAGAACAAATATGCTTGGATAAAGTCAAATAAGGCATGAATGATGCCTTCATTGGCCCTTCTCATCTATTCGAAAGGAAGAAAAGGACTAATAATCTCAAACCAATAACGTCACGCTCACGAGGTCCTTAACAAGATACATCTCCCAGTTAGGCTCACCTTCCAAAAACAACCATTTCAAAGTATACCTTCCTAGCACCACAGACACAAGCTCAATATGCTTACATCACACACAAAAAACCATCTCCTTAACACCGCCCCAGACCAGAAAAATTATTGCCACAAGGAAGCATCAAAATTAATCATGTTGAATTCTTGTTTGGGAATATTTATGTGTAGTAAGAAGGATACAGAGAGTTTGAGAAATGGAGAGTAGGTATAATGAAGAGGATTGTAGTAATCCTTTATGAGTAATGCTTTTTGTTGCTTGATAGAATAAAAAGAGAGTTAAATGGATGATAGTTATTTGTGAAATTACTATACAATACATTTATATTTTTTATTAATAATCTATTTAAAAGGTAAGGTAATCTTTTCAAAACTTAATGTGAAGAAATTGCTTCGATCCTTCCATTAATGGAAGGATCCAAATTGATGGGCTAGGAGGAAGACCATATCCTTCAAGCTCTCCTCTCCCTTCTCCTTTCCCTCCAACCAAAAAGGATTTGACATCTCCTTCCATCTCTCTCCCGCCACCCCTTTCCTTCTTACCAAACATAGTGTTAATAAATTATTTCCTTTTTTGAATTTTGAAAGGTGCGAGTCTAATCTAATGTACTCACGCTCTAGAGACTTAGGGTGTGTTTGGTTGAATGGATTGGAAAAAGAAAGGACCAGGCTATGGAAAGGGACTATTGAGGTTATTTGGTTGGATGGAAAAGGGGTGAGAAAGGAAAGTTGGTAAGGATTGGGAATCCCTCCGAGCCCCACAAAAACTAATCCTCCCAATGTTGGATGGATTGGGCAATGGGCAAAGGAGCTTCTTATGAAATTTTCATTTTGCCCTCATGATTATACCTTTGATTTTATAGTCTTACTTTATCTTTTTCATTTTTTTTAAATGAAACCTTTTATAATTTTTGCCGTTGATATTTATTTTTTTTGAAACATTTATGTCTTTATATATATATTTATATATATGAACATGAGAAAACAAAAAACAACAACCATCAGTTTAGTTTTTTACATTTTGTTTTTTGTTGGTAAAGTTTTTTTTATGGCTTTTTTAAACATAGAAGTCTTCTTAATTTAAGTTAAACGATAATAAATACATAAATAAAACAAAACTGTATATAAAATATTGTTCAAACATATATCTAATAAAGAAAAGATAAAATGGTACTTTCACTCATAAAAGTAAAATTTTTCTTTATCTTTTTCTTTAAGATCAAACAAAAGAATAGACTATTATTATCTTCTTTTTTTTTATCGTACTAAACAACTTAAGAGAAAATCACAATTATTTTCTTCCTTCACATTCACCTTCTCTTGTATCTTATCTATCCTTCTATCTTTCTATCACTTCTACCAAAGGCACCCCAGCGAAAACTCACTTATTTTATTTTTTTTTATTTTTATTTATTTATTTTTTTTAAGTATGGCTTGTTTCTCCAAGGAATGTAGTGAGTGAAATATTACATAAGAACCACTAAAATATTTCCCGCCTTGGTTCACGAGTATCGTACATTGCGCGTATGGTTCACCAGACGCTTACAAGGATAGACTTCAATCATAGACAATCGGAGTTATATTCACCTACAATTGCATATTTCACACTAAAACGTGACAAGTGTCTATCCACTTCGTCCTTTTCACCATAACGGAAAAACAAAGCGACAAGATTTTAAACAAACGAACGGCTCTAATCCGACGAGGACAAAAGGCCGATGACACATACGACTCTTTAAAAAATAAAGGACCATAGTGTATTAAAGAAAAATCATTTTATATCATGTTATAACTCTTTTTTTCAAAAAAAAAAAAAAAACTATAAGCTCCATTTAATATATAATGTATTTTTTAAATTAAGTTTAATTATTTTATTAATAGTATGTTTACAACTCTATAAAATTAAATAAGATTACTTTACATTAAATGTACAAGAAAATTTAAATTAAAAATAGAAGAAAAAGTATCAAAACAAGTAAAAATAACAATTATATATAACCCTCTAAAAACCTGTTTGACATAATAATATGATCTACATTTCACACCATAAACTCAGTTATAAACAGTAAAAAGCTTTAACATGTTGCAATAACAATAAAAAAAAATTATTATAATATAAAGCTCTTATACGTTATAATAAAAATAGTTTTAATTATTAATTTTTACTATTTTTTTAAACATTTTATAAGACTATAACTTTATTATTAATAAAATAATAAAAGTTATGTTTAAAAATATACTATATTATTAAACCCTGGTTATAATTTTATAGGTAGATGGTTATTACTCCGTGAAGAGATTTTTCATTTCCAGGTTGCCAGAACGCGACACAGGTGTCCATTCAATGACGAAGCCCACACCCTTTTCTTTTCAAGTACAGAATTCTGTTTAATCGCTTGCGCTTTTTCTTTCCGTATTGCAGTGTTGGAAACGCGTTGAAACCGCGTTCCGTGTTCAGGTACGGAATTCCTGGTTAGTTTTTCACATTTCCTCTTGTATCGCTTTCGTGCTGGAAGCGCGTTGAAACCGAGTTCCGAAACGGGCTGGGGACACGATATGTTAAAAACAGACACAATATGATACGACATAATAAAATTATTAAATAGGTTTAACCTTAACGTAATTTTTAGATACAAAGTATGTTAAAAATACAACATATTAAGAGTCTGACACAAGCACAAACATATTAAAAATATGATTAAAGTTTAATTATAAACATAATTAAAATATACAAATTAAAATTAATTTTATTAATATATTTTATATTTTTATAAATATTTTTTTATAAACAAGTTTTAAATTTCTAATAAATTTGATTTAAAAAAAGGTTAAAAAAATTTTTTATTGTTGATAAATTGTCAATTATCAACTGTCAATATATATTTACCATCTTTGATTTATATGAAAAATTAAATAATAGAAACCGCATCTATAAGATTCTATAATGTTATTGTCCTAAACAAATATTTTTTTTTATCAATAATGTACTTTCTTTTATTATGATTTAAATGGTGTTTGGTAAGTCGATTAGGACCACGGTGCGAATCACTTTCTTAGTTATGAACAGTGTAAAGCTCTCATATGCTACAGTAACAATAAAAAAATCGTTATAGTATAAAGCTCTTACATATTATAGCAAAAACAGTTCTAACCACCCTGCCAAACAACTTATTAATGTTTTCATTTTGTTTTTGTTTTTTCTTTTTTTTTTTTTTGTAAATTTAATATTAGACAAGAGAAAGCATATTAAGAGCAAAAAGTACAACAAAAAACAAAAACATCGATATAGGCACGAGCACGGCCCAAATACTTTATGGGCACGGCCTATTAATAAATAATCTATAGGCTAAATTTGACGCTACAAAAATTAATTAGATCAAATCTAATATAATACGATAAATAAATAAATCAGTCTAAGCATAACACAAAACACGCTTGGACGTATGAAATGAGTTGGACAAGACCGCGTCAGCCCATTTAATATCTCTATGTGTAATCAACACTCTATAAAGAAAAGAAGACCGGGCCCTGATGTTTGCAATTTGCAACAGCAAGTTATTTTGGTCTTTACCCGTATTAATAGCGTACACTTTTTAAATAGTTGAATCTAAATTATTTGTTTTTTCTGTAGATTTAACGGCTGAAAAAGTTTAATATTGTTATTTTTTAGTTGCTACCGGACATGTTGTCCCAAAATAAAAGAAGTTATAGAGGAAAAAAAAAGGGGGGGGATGCATAACCCTGACATTTGAATGAAAAGAAAAAGTGCACACGTCTTCCATGCCTTTCCGAAAAGAAAAGGTGCACGTCCTCCGTGCCTTTCTCCACACTTGCTACAAAGCTTGCTTATTGCCATATGCCCCCACATGGGAGCCCTCCTTGATTTACTCGTGTTCAAACCTAACTTTTGCTTTGAGAGAATATTTAAGCCCACTGTCGTATGGAAAACTATCAAACATTATTTCTTTTTAACTTCAACGTTCACTTTTTGTCTTGTGTTTCTTAGATGTAAGGATGAACTTTCAGTAGGTTACATGAGTTTTGGGGATTTTCAATCCACTCAACCTAACTTCTTCTTCTTTTTTTTTTTTTCCTAATATCATTCATCGTTTTTCTACAATCCACTATAAAGTTTCACCGATCTTCAAAGCCAACAAATTTAGCCTTATTTGTGATTCAACTCAATGTTCAAGCACGTTGGTTCCGTCTTTTTTGCTCTTTCCTTGTTGCACTAGCTAGGAAGGTTTGTTGGAAGATTTTTCGCTAAACTAATGATGAGTTGACACGTGTCACCCTCAATTATCGACATCAACATTCAACCACCATGATAGACAGAACAAACATGATTTGAAATGTAACGACTAATATAATCAAAGCCAGAGAACTACGATAGCTCAAGTAAGAAGGTGAATCTTTATATCCATATAAAGAACACATCAAGATGAAGATCAAGTAGTATGAAGCCAAAAAAACTCGAATTACATCAGGACACACATGTCAATATGTTAGGGAAAAGGGAATCTTTTAATAACTAAACACATGTCCAATTGCTTGCGCACCAAGGATATATATGAATGTACACGAATCCCAAAAAAAAGACAACAAAAGGGATAAGAAATAACAAATATTCTTATTAGAACCTCACTTAGAAGGAAAAATTAGAAAAAACCCTAAGCTCAAAAAAGGAATTTGACATGTCCTAAATATGATGATGGTCCCAACAATTATCAAATTAGAGCAAATCAAATATAAATAAGATATGAAACCCAAAAAAGGATTATTCTCTCTCTTCTGCAACTCTCTCTCTCCATATTTATTATTTTATTTTATTCTTTCTCCCTTAGGATGGTAATTTTAAGCATGAACCCATTTACCCATGGGACCAGTCTTAAACGGGAGAAGAAAAACCCAAGCTATAAGCGGATTAGGATTATAAACGGGTTAAAGGTGTGACCCATCACAGATTACGAGACAGAGACGGGTATAAAGGTCCCCAACTTTATTCCTAGTTTACTTGCCCGTTTAATTTATATTATATTTTTAAGTTAAATATATTATATGTAATAAGCTATAATACATAGAATTTTAAGTATAATGTTATACTACATATTAGATATAAAATTCAAAAAAGTAATTTTTTTATTCTAACTTATAATCTTAAATAGGTGTATCGATTATTTAATTAACTAATTATTTATTTTGCCATGAAAATAAATAAAATTATCCCCCCATCTGCCTTGTCAGTATCTCAACTTATCCCGAATATATTTTCATCATTGTTTGACTGACTTGAGTGTCAGAGTGTTTTCAACAGATCAACCCCCAGCGTCCCCAAAGTAGGATTTGCAAGGATCACAGTCGAAGCAATAATGCAAGTACAAGAAGATTGATGTTCGAAAATCGACTCCAACATTTGGTGTCGTTTGTGGGAAAATCTTTTAAGTGTTTTTCAAAGTGCTTCACTCATGATTTTCTTACCCATGTTTCTATCGGCTTTATCTTTTGAGCTTATTTTTAGCCTTAAAATATCACTATAGTATTTATTTATGTTCTTTATGAATTTGTTTAGTTTATTCGTTATATTTCTAAACAGGGGGCAAAGAAGGGGAGGCCCGTTGTGAATCCACACCAGGGACAATGTCTAAGAGGTAGGTTTCAAGCGTTCAACCCCTTTGAGTTGAATGTTATCTTGGTCCTAGATCGAGGAAGGAAGAGCTTCTAGAGAACTCGGCTTAAAACTGTGGTAAAAATCGTCCATGTTTTTATCCTCAAAGCGACTCGAAATGTTCTCCAGCCCCTATTATTCGCCTTCATCTAGTGAAAGAAAATGCTTTGAACATACACTTAATAGGCAGATCTTGTCATGAAGAGGTGGCAATATCACCTCGATCTGTTCTTGCCGTAACTGAATTAAAAGAGCCGGACTATGAGTCAAACTAGCAATATTCTCTCGACCTAGGATTTGCTCCTATGGAATTTCCTACCTTGCTAGAGATCAACCCCTTCGACATAAACAAGGCCTAAGCTGGATCTCTTCTTCCTCTTGATCCTCACACATGACCCGATGCCTAATGCAGATTGACCGAAAATTGGATACTGTTGCTAATGCATAAGAACATGAAATTGGATCAATGGATCTATAGGGTGTGTAGTCCTAGTCACCGAGGGGGGGTGGGGGCAGGGGCAGGTGTGGGACTAGCATACAGGGCATAATTCACCTAGTCGTGGGTGCCACTATTAGGTGTTATTGGATGAAATAATTACTTAATTAATTATGAAAATAATTATTTAAATTGGTAATTGAATTTTTGAATTAATCAAATTGGTTTCAAATGATTAATTTAAATCCTAGTGGAATATGAATAAAGGATAATCATTTATAATTATTTAAATTACATAATTATTGGTATTTTATTATTCTAATTTAATTAAATTTATTTGAATTGAAACTATTCTTGATAATACAGACTAATCAAAGAATTTCATATTGTGTTCAAACAAATTTTAAACTACAACGGCTACGAGGTGGGCACAAACTACAAAAATAGTCCCTTGTGGTAAGTGGGCTCTATAGGGAAAATTAGGAAAGAATTTTTCCTAATAGTTGGACTAGGAGTCTTCCAATCAGTTCTATAAATAGAGGTCTTTGATCTTCATTTGTTCATATATTGCCTGAGTGCAAAATTCAAATAGAGAGCTCGAAGAACTCATTTTTAGTAGCCAATTATTCTTATGCACTAGTATGGTTGCAAGGAGTACTTTGAAAGGTACAGTTGGTTAAGTTATACTTATACACATAATGATCTATTGGATGAGAATAATATTGAAGGCCAATTGTGTGAGGTCCCTTCTACAGTTGCTATTTAGCCCTATATTTATCCCCATTTATTTTAACCAATCAATTTGCTAATTATCTCTGTTGTTTTTTTTATTTATTTGAAATACACTTATATCTTTAAGAGTAACAACCCTCTATCTATGACTTATAATTATATAAACTAGCCAAAAAAAATATATAATTATACTAGTTCTAGTCAATTACTTTTTTTACTAATAAAGGCCATAGATACACTTGTAAAACAATATTAAACGTGATAAATTTGTTTTTTATACAATTTCCAAACATCCTATTAATAAACTCAACACAAAATGATAAAGTACAAAACAAACTAAATAAATTTTAGGGCTATTTCCCCTTTTCTACCCCAGTTTATTCAAAAAGAATACCTTTGATTTTTTTAATCTTAAAAAAAGTATACCTTTAAATTAAATTTAATATACAAATTTATATATTTTCTTAGTCAACACCTGATTTTGACCTCAAAAATCTATAAGATACATTGACATAAAAAAGTAAGAATAAAAGACCTACAAAAATTGAGAAGAAAAAAAACCCCACTTTCACCCTTGGCTCAAAATGCGCACAACCTCCCCCAATATGTGATGAATGCCCCAAACTGATCAAGATTCACAGTGTAGATCCATCCTTTCTTAACCGAATCTTGTGTGCATATATCCATTCCTCTACCTAAATTTTGCATTCGAGTTTCAAGATTGAAAATGGCGACCATGTTTTAGAGCCTTGGAATGACAAAGAGCTTGTCATCTAACTCCTTCGATTCCACTAACTTTCTTGTTCCATCCATCTTGTAGAACATTTCAGGTCTTTGGTTCACCAATTCTGAGTTTTTGATTTCAAATATTCAACGTGGGTTTTTTTTATTATTTCTTTTATTTTCTTGTTTTGCTTGGTTTTATGGTTTTTGTTTTTATTTTTGTTTTGCACTTGGTTTTGAACTGAGGGTGTGGTTATAGGCTGGGTCAAAACCATGGTTTGTGTTGGGGCTAATCAATGTTAGGTAGCTAGGTGGGGTGGATAGAGACAACAAATGATGATTGCTCTGATGTAATTTTAAGTGGTGGTTTGATTAAAGTCTTAAGATTTTTTTAATATTTTTAAATCCGTTTTAGTTCTATGTTTTTTTTTTCTTATTTTTTGACTTTTTTGTTTATGGGTACTTTGGGTAGCTTAAGGTTAAAAGCAAACTAAGAAAAGGTATGGATGTATGCATTAAAGTTAATTTGAAGGTATACATTTGATATGGTTAAAAATTGATAGTATCTTTTTTGAATAAAACTAGAACAAATAGTACAAATGTGACGACCCATCTTTTCGGACAGTCACTTAACTTTCTTAAACATCATTACTTAAACATTTATCTTCCTTACTTAGTAAAAAAATGCTGAATAATTTGTTTTCTTTAAACATCCCTTAAAACGTTCTTAAAAACTGTTGCGACTTCAATCGCAACTTAAGTTGAGACATTGCTCAACATTTAACTTTAAAACCATTTCAAATTATTTCTTACAACTTATTAAGAAACATTTACTGAATCATCAATTAAAACTTAACTTTATAAGTAAATAAAACATTTATAAATATATCGTAAAACTTTAAAAATATTTCTTAAAACTTTGATTTTTGGTAGAACTTTGAAAACACTATATCGAGTACTGGAAAACATTTCCTTTGAACAACGAAAGCATGCTATAGTGGTATCCATACCCAGATCTTCGCATCTACCCTCCGCAACACCAAGCTCCTCAAACAGGTCCTACTAGTCACCCGTAGGACTACTTACAGCATGAAGAAACTTCTAATGAGCTTTTGCTCAGTAAATTCAAACATAATCTCACAAATCATTTTAACATGCTCTAAAAGCTTTTCTTATAAAAACATTTCTCTTAAAACGTTTTTCATAAAACACTTTTGAAACATTCTTCATAAACGTTCTTCATAAAACATTTTCTTATAAACATAAAAATGTTTTTCATAAACATTTAATGTAAAACATTCCTCATAATGTTTTTCAAAAACATAACTTATAAACATTTTATATCAAGAAATACAAGCAAAATTAAAATGCATGATTCTATTTTTGCTTAATTATGAACTTTCAATTATGAGCATCCTATAAACATTCATTTCTTACTTTAACTTTTATCTTTGTTCCTTAACTTTTCTTATCTTATAAACTTTAGTGTTCGTACCAATATCATCAATCATGAGATCATAAACATGATGCTTCCCTTGCAAAAGCCTTGAGACCATCGAACACCAAGGTCATAACTTTAACTTTACTTATGTACCTCACATCAAGGAGGTCACAACTTTAACTTTACTTTCAATACCTCACAACAAAGAGGCTGGTACGACACTTTCTTTTATCTTTATTTTACTATCTTTTTAACTTTAGTGAGCATATCAAATGCAATCATATCATATGTAAATACATTTGCAAATCATAACTTGTATTGTAAAACTTATTGCATAACAAATGCAACATAAAACTTATAACTTAAACTGTAAAACATTATGCATTAACAAAATGTAAATATACTTTAAACATAATTATTGCAAATACATTGCAACCTTTTACTTAATGTTTAAAACTTCATGCATAACTAGTGAAACATATTTTAAAAACAACTTGTATAACATTTACAAACACATTTGCAAACATATAAAATGCATTTGAAAATCAGTTACTTCATGCTGTATCTGAGATTTAAACTTACCTGTTTATATCTCTAACATTCATGTTTCCTTCCTTTTCCTTTGATTAGTTGGCTTTAGTGTCCTAAACTTTGTCAACCTTTTTGATCCTTCTTTGCCAAGCTCAAAACTTTGTCATGTCTCTAAAAGTGCCAAAACGTAAATCACAACCTTTGAACTTGCTTTAAACATGATTTAGAGGCTTGAATTTCATCAAAATTTGAGAGACAATTGCCTTAGAAGGGGACGGTTTTTGGAGGAAAAGGATGTGCATTTTGTTTTTTTAATTTCTTTCCTTTCTTTTTCTTTGCATGAAATAAATGATGATTTATATTGATTTTTATAAACTTTGATGACTCACCATATGAGTCATCACTTTTCATCATTTATGATAAAAATTTAGCTTAACTTGGCATTATATGATTTGGCCACCTCAATAGGTGTAGTGGCAATTTTTTTCATCTTAAAGGTGGCACTTTGGTGGGTCCCACATCTTTACACAGTCTAAATTTATATTGACAGTATTTTTCCTATACTGCCTATATTCTTTTCTATACAATTCATGAGGTCTCACAACCTCCCATACTTGTTCAGCTCCACCACTCAATGCAATTTCAATACTGTTTAATTTTATACAATCTTAATTTATGCTGATAGTATTTTTCTTATACTGTCAATATATTCTTTATACTGTTACAAGCTTACACAGCATTCCTTACTCATTCATGTCCTCCAAACAGTATTATTTCTATACTATTTTAACTTTAAATAGTTCAATTTTGGTACTGCTTAACCTTAAACAGTCCAATTTCTATACTACATTACTTTTACAGTGTAATTTTCATACTATATAACTTTTTCGATGTACTTCCTTACACTATATTATTCTAATACTGTATAATTTTTCATATTATTATACAGTATTTTTTCCTTAAACTAAATTTTTGTCTTAATATTTGTTGCAACACATTTTGCAACAATTGAGCTTTTTAGCTTGTTGTTATATCATTCATTTCTTATATATGACTATGGCATGATTTTTACCCTTAAAAATCCTATTTTTACTTTTATAGACTTTATCATAAAAATTAGATTAAACAATAACCCTTAAGTTCTTGCATTTCTAATGTGCTAGAAATGCTTAGGTGTTACAACAAAAAGATATGTGACACTTAAATGTAATAAAATTTAGTTAAGGAAGTATCTAATTACACGTTTGGTATACTGTATTAGTCCTCTGTATTGTATTATTTAGAAATAATACAACGTTTAGTGATATCCATGTAATATATTATTTAATATGAAATAAAAAATTAATACAATACATGTCGTGATATCAAATATGACCAAAAACCTCTATATTAGATCGTATGATATATTTAAACCAAAAGTGCATATTAATAAACTAATCAAATATTTAAAATATATTAAAAAATTGATATAGAAGTTGAAGTTTTAGAATGAGATTCAAGACCAGGGTCTGAGGTCAAGACTGCAATATGAGACTAGGGTTAGGATTCTAGACCGGGTTTACGGTCTAGATTTGGGATCGAGGTTAGGGTTAGATTTGAGATCGGGGTCGGGATTCAAGGTTAGGGTCAGGATTTGAGGCTGAAATTTGGGACTAGAGTCAGGATCAAGATTCACGATCAGAGTCGGTATTCGGACCATGTTAAGGTTAGGATTCGAGGTCAAGGTCAGGGTCGAGATTCGAAAGTAGGGTTGGGGTTGAGATTTGGGGTCATGGTTAGGGTTGGGTCGGGGTCAAGGTTGGATACAAGATCAAGACTGAGGTTGGGGTCGAGGTTAAGTACCAGGGCTAGGGTCGAGGTTGGATATCGAGGTCGAGGTCGGGATTGGGGACCAAGATTGGGTCAGAATTCGGTAGGATCGAGATTCTTGACTGGGGTTGGGGTCAAGGTTTAGGATCGAGGTCAGGATTTGGGGTTTGGATTCAAGACCAGGTTCGTGGTCAGGCTTTGGGAGCGGGGTCAAGGTCTGGATTCGGGACCAAGGTTGGGGTGGGATTTGGGGTCAGGGTTGGAGCCAAGATTAGAGACTAAGATCGGGGTCGGGATTTGGGGTTAGGGTCCATGTCCAGGTCTGGTTCTGGTTTGAGATTCAGTGTCGGGGTCGAGGTTAGGATTTACAAGACTAGGGTTGGGGTCAAGATTCGGGACCGGGGTCAAGATCAGGATTTGTCTTGACCCCGATCCTGAATCTTGACCCTGACCTCCCCCAATTCTAAATGCCAACCCCAACCTTTGTCCTGAATCCTAACCCCGACCCCGACTCCAAATCCCGACCCCAACCTTAGTCTCGAATCCCAACCCCAACATCGGTCTTAAATCCCAAACCTCAACCCGACCGCAAGCCCAATCTCGGTCCCAGACCTAAATCTCGATCCCGATCTTGAATCCCAACCTCGACCCCAAATCCCGACCTTGACCGCGACCATGGTCCCAATCTCAATCCTCGCCCTAGTCCCGAATCCTAAACTTGACCTCGATCCTGAATCCTGGTGGCCTCCAATCTAGACCCCGACCCCAATCCCAATCTCAATTTCGACCCTGGTCCTGAATCCTGACTTTGACCACGGTCCCAAATCCCAACCCCGGCCCCAAATCTCCCCCGGTCTTGAATCACTAATCCCAATCCCGACCCCTTCCTTGATTCTAGACTAGAATCTCGATCCCGATCCTAAATCCAAACCCCGATCCTAGTCCCGAATCTTGACCTCGACTCCGGTCTCAAAGTCCGAACCCAACCCTACCTCGAATCATGAATCCCGACCCCGATCTCAAATCTCGACTCCCACCCCGATCCTAAATCTTGACTCTGACCTTGAATAGTATATCCCTACCCTGGTCCTAAATTTTGACCCGACTCGAATCCCGATCCCGGTCTCAAATCTTGACCCTGATCCTTGATCCTAAATCCCAACTTTGACCTCAGTCTTGAATCCCGACCTCAACCTAGGTCCCAAATTCTAATTTCAACCCAAGGTCTCGAATCTAGAACCCAACTTTGATCCCTAATCCTAACCCCAA
>CAMOHE010027046.1:0-14350 GCA_946598075.1 Artocarpus hirsutus
AAAGATATGTTCTTATGAAAATGTGCCTAGTGCACTATTATGATGATGATGATGATGATGATGTTCATGAAATGTTTTTAAGTTGTGAGAATTATAATGTACTTACTAAGCATTGGCTTATTTAAGCTTTTCATCATGTTGCAGATAAGGGTAAGAAAATTATGGAGTAGGCGGAGGACACTGACAGGCGTGTGAGCTCAAGAAGATGGGTTGCAAATGGAAGAACGCCAAGGAAAGAGATTTAAAGGAATAATCTATGATTTTGGATTTTGAGTATGTTTATAATTTAAGAATAATTTTTATAAATTTTATGAATATGTTTTTATTATTTTATAAATTTTTCTTCCGCATTTGAAGCTTTAAAACTTGTTATCAAATTTTTTTTTAAAAGTTTGGCCTGCCGACCATTATGGTCGGACTGTCGAAGATTCGCAATCGGCCTGCCGGTTGCCAAGCATCGGCCTGCCGATCTTATGGATTTTTAAAACCCCATTCTGCAAGGCCTCGGACGGTCTGTCGATGGGTGACCTTCGGCCTGCCGAAGTTAAAAGTTCGGCCTGCCGGTCGAGCCGTGTTCAAAGAATTTTATTTTGTTTTCAAAGGTCAATTTAATTTTAAATAATATTAGCAAACTATTTATACAATGTCTATGGAAAAGCAAAGTGTTATAATTAAGAAAAATTATAATTTCTTATAAATTGTATTTCTAAAAAAAAAAATTGTATGTAAAGATCTTGGGAATGCTTTTCCAAACTATGATTTCAAATGCACGTTATTAATTACAATAGTTTGCTTCAGTTAATGTTATAAAGAATGAATGTAACGATATCTGTGACGTCCGAAAAGGAGGCGTTACAGTTAAAGAAGCTACCACGACGGTTTTTTGAAAAAACCGTCGTCAAAGATACCACGACAGTTTTTGGAGAAAACCGTCGTGGTAGATTGAGATACCACAACGGTATTTTCAGAAAACCATCATAGTATCTCAATCTACCACGGCGGTTTTCTCCAAAAACCGTCATGGTATCTCTAAGCTACCACGACGATTTTTGGAGAAAACCTTCGTGGTAGCTTAGAGATACCGTGACGGTTTTTTCAAAAAACCGTCGTGGTATCTCAATCTACCACGACGATTTTCTCCAAAAACTGTCGTGGTATCTCTAAGCTACCACAACGGTTTTTGGAGAAAACCGTCATGGTAGCTTAGAGATACCACGACGGTTTTTTTAGAAAACCATCGTGGTATCTTCCTACCTTCTCACGACGGTCTTCGTTTTTACGGGCATATGTTGCCGCGTATTTTTACCCTTACCACGATGGTTTTTAGGAAACAGTTGTTTAATAAAGGTCGTGTAATCAATATTTTCTTGTTGTGCTACAAACTATATTAATACATACAAAATATAAATTTTATAACACTAAAAAGTAAGTATAAAACTCTACATTAAAAATTGAATAAAAATGACATGGATTTTATAACATTTCAAAATAAATTAAAAATAAATATGAGGCATGGAAATTTTGTCGATATTTTGCTGATGTAGAAATTTTCATAAAATTTCTCGATATTTTGTTATTTAACATTATGGTTTTTATGAAAATTGATATTTTTATCAAAATATCGATGTCTGCAAATATTTTCATAGAAATTTCAGAATATTCTGTAGAAAGGATACAACACCCCTATTTCTATGTCGTACTTTCAAAATACAAAAATTTTCATAGAAATATTGATGGAAACAACGATTTTTCAATCCTTGCATGCAACTCATTGGTGGTAAAAATATTTTTTTAAAATCATATAATATTATTATGTACCATTAATATGTTACAACTTAAAATTATTATTTTGCTACAATTTTTTCTCATTCTCATGATGTACAAGTGATACGGAGATTTTTTTGGTCGAAATTAAAAAAGATACTCGTCAATGATATTTGTATTTCGACTGTCAAATCCATAAAAAAAATGATTTTAACCAAATATAACATTTTTAAAATATGCACTAGATGAGTCTCCAAATAATATATGCTAATTTCAACATATGATAATTTGAGTTGAACTTTTAAACATGTATGGTATCTACATGTCCAAGCTTAAATGACAAAGAATGAATAACTAACCTTAAAAAATAATAAATAAATTTATTTTACAAAAACGATGATTGAATTAAAAAAAAGTTATATATATATATATGGTAATCTAGTCCATATTAAAAAGGTGCGTCTACCCCTCATTTTTTTTCACAACCCTTATTTAATGAGATGTATTTATTACTATATTACTTATTAATAAAATTAATTTTTAAGGACAAAAGTGTTTTTAAATATATACTCATTTCACACCCTATTTTAAAAAATATTTTTTTCTAAAAAATTAGTGTATTTTTTTTTAAAGAATAGAAATGGATTCCAAATGAAAGAGTCACTCATAAAAGAATATATATGATTTATTTCTTATTTAAAATTCTTATTTTTATTATTGTTTTATATATACTAATTATAATTATATATATGATTGCAAATTGTTTGATACATTAAATAACTACAAATTGTGTACTCTAGTAAAAGGAATTATACTTTGATTTGATATAAAGAACACAATATATATAAAAAAGAAAAGAAAAAAACTACGTTTTCTTTCTTGTTTTTAAGTAAAGGAAATACAGTTTGTACGTTCACATATAAACCCTTATGATTCACTACCAATTTTTGTTTTCTAGAATCCAAAGTTTGGCTTAATAAATAAGAAAAAAGTTATATTAAGGAAAAATTAGTATATAAACTAAAAAAGAAAAATGTTTGAAAAATTGTAAGTTTATTTGGTGGATGGGTAAAACAAGGAATACTAATTAATACTATTTAAGTATAGGAAATTTTTTAGTATTTTAGGAGGGTGAGAGAAGTAGAATGACAGATAGTTGAAGAAAAAGTGTATAAAAAGTAGAATAGGGGTAGTACCTATATTAAAAATGAGATGAAATAGTTGTGTTGTAATTTTTCTTTTCCCTTATGCCCTTTTTCTTGTTATGTTTTTACAATATTGTCGTTTGGCTTTTATATTCTCTGTCTCCTTGTTCTTACGTGTAGATTAAGAAAAGAGTTTGTTGGTATATGTTGACAATTTCTTTGGAAACTCTTTTAGAAAAAAAACCGAAAAAACTTCCTTGGAAACCTATACAAGTGTTAGTTGAACTTGTCGTGGAAGCAAAAAATAAATAAATAAATAAATAAATAAAATAAAAACGGTGTTTGACAAGTATAGATAGAATCAACGTTTTAGTTACTAAATAATGCAAAGTACAGTAAAAATAGTTAATATAATGTAAGGCTCTTACGTACTATAGTATTTTGAACCAAAAAATTGATTTTAATCATTCTTGCCACATATTCTGTGAACAAACTTTATCGTTTTACGCCAGTTGTCTTGCTCCAAATATTTTTTCTTTATTTATGAGATGGGAATAACAATCGCTTTAAGTGGTGGTCTCCTTTAGACAATTTTGCTCACTGAGGAGTTTTCCACTCAAAGACAAGTTTCTATTTCCTTTTTTTTTTCTTTTGAAATTTCCATTTCTTTTTATCTTAATGCCTTACTTAAAGATTGATATATCCTATTTTTGAGTATTCAAACATCTTTACTTTCTTTAGATTTTTACTAAAAGTCATGTGGGTTATCATTTTTTCGTCCTTGGCTCCCTTCTTGTCCTTCGTCTCCGGCTCTCACCTTTTTTGAAATCCCACCTTGCTCTTAGTCCCCCTGTTATAGGTAGGTAAGTTTGCCTTTTTTTTTTTTTTTTTTTGCTTCTCTTGGAAAACTTCCTCAAAAGCATCCACAGTGCCCAAAGGGTCTTTGAAGGAGCTCTGAACCTTGTCATCATCCAAAATTTTTTCGGCCCATAGGACAACTGTCAAAAAAATAGTACGCAGCAAAAATTAAAATTTTTTTATATCAGAGTATTTTTCAAAATATAAGTTTGACACGCTATATGCATAAATTAAATAGATCTTACTAACATTGTTTGCTGAAAAGCTCCTGCAATCGATAAAGAGAAGGGCATTCTAGGAGAGCCTTAACCAACTAGTATTCTTTTCTATTCTTTATCCATGATCGGAGTGAGTATGGCCGCACAACATACAGCTCTTTTCCGATGACTCTCCTTCCAAACAATTGAGAAATACCTAGAACTATTGTTCGTGATTTGTGAACAATAGCTCTTCAAGGGACTTTCAGAGACTAATAAATATAGAGTGCTCACTCTTAATTGCCCAACTAATGTAAATAACTTATGAGTCTCACTCTCTATTTATAGAGGTCGGACCTAGGGTCAATCATTATCAGATTAGACCTCAAAATTCGAGTTTGAATCAATTTCAGAGTCTAATTCATGTAATCATATTAGGACTGTAACTGCCGTAGTCAACCGCGATACAAAGGCGCAGTCAACCGTGTCATCGTTGATTCTTGAGTTTGAATTTAATTCAAACTCCATAGGTTGATCCGATAGATAGTATCTTAACCAATTGGATAATTCCCATCTTATTACTTCCGAGTATCTTTCATAGAGCCTTAATTTTAATTCAAATACCCAATAAATAAATTATTTGATTAAAATAGTCATATACAGATAAACCCATACAAATAAGATATACTCCATAATAATTCAACATATTTATCTTGAATTAATTTACCAAATTAATTCAACCGATAAACCAATATGTTTATCTTGAATTAATTACTAAAATAATTCAACCGATAAATCATAAATTATTAAATCCAATTAACTCGAATTTAGCCAATCTAATAATTTAACATATACAAGATTTATTATGAGCTAATAAAGGAGATCTGATGGACATATATAGTTCAAGGTCCTGATAATTATGAAACCTAATATTCCAATATACATTTCATAATTTTCAACTATAACACTACTCCACTAAAAGATTAAAGCTACACTCTTGAACTACATAGAATTACGAATCTCGAATAGCTAAGTCTCTATGACATATCATAATATATCATATCCCCATAAGATATCCATAATCGGCTTAAGGATAAATTCTGTCTTACCTTTCTAATTATTTTTCTCGTACGTTCTATTATCTCACCATGGAAAACTTACTGTTTGAAGACAGTATAGCATTCGATTATACCTATGTATCCAAATGGTTGAGCGCTCTAGTTTTTCAACTACAAGATAACTTATATAAGAGGATATCATCGACTCCTAAAGAGAAGCTATGGATTTTGTATCTATGAATAACAAGTCTACACTATCTAGACTCATGTCTCCAACGTTCTAGCATGCGTACTAACATAAGTTGTGGATGTCACTTTTTAGTACATCAAAAGATATAAGTCAAGACAATGGGCCCATTATTCATCTCAAGATTAAGATGCAACATATATGATTGTCTAAAGTGAATTGATTTGCTGAGACAGAATTATTAATCCAAATCAATTAGGCTTTATATCCCGATCTAATGCATCTCACCTATGACAATGCACCAAGGTTTCTATTCACGAAGTCCACCTCTAACGGCCAAGACAAACTATCTTCCGTTATGGATATAGATAACATAACAATCTTTGCATGAATAAAGTGTTCAACTTTATTCCCTCGATTGTGGATTTTATGATTTAAACCGTCACCTTTGGAATCATGCATGTCTTTTGCATAATCTATCCATTATATGCCTGATCTAAAGGCTTA
Source organism: Artocarpus hirsutus (assembly GCA_946598075.1). Lineage (NCBI taxonomy): Eukaryota > Viridiplantae > Streptophyta > Magnoliopsida > Rosales > Moraceae > Artocarpus > Artocarpus hirsutus. Next base: position 5,717 of record CAMOHE010027046.1, read on the forward strand.
GACCAATAGTCTCAAATTTTTGTTTGCTTATCATACATTCAACAAATATGAACATAAAGAGGATAACAATTTGGTATATGAATAATAAATAAACTCTTTATTGATAAAAATGTCTCCAAAAGCATATTACATTTTTACTCCTTAAAGCATACATGTCTAACAATCTCCCACTTGTACTAAGTGAGTAAATATGACAAATCCTGTATCCCTATGGCTTCCACATGCTTCTCAAAAACTCTCACAATTAGTATATTTTGTGAATGGATTAGCTAAATTGTCCTCGGATGCGATTTTGTATACGGCAACATGCCAGCCCTCTACAAAGTCTTTTATCACATCATACTTTCAATGAATATGTTTACTCTTCTTGTGAAATCTTGGTTACTTAGCATTAGCTATCCCTGCAGTGTTATTACAATACAACAATATCGCCTTATCCATACCAGGAACTACCTCAAGATCCCCAAGGAACTTGCGGAGCCACACTGCTTCTTTCAAAGCATCACTAGCTGCTACATACTCGGCCTCTATCGTTGAATCTGAACTGTAATCTTACTTCACACTTCTCCAAACAATGGCACCGCCACTTAGAGTAAACACAAAACCCAAAGTCAACCTTCTTAAATCCAAACAGGATTGGAAATCCAAGTTAGTGTATCCTTGAAGAGCTATATCCTCTCTGAATACAAAAGCATATACCCTCAAGTCCTTTTCAAGTACTTAAAAATATGGTTAACCACAACCTAGTGGTTCAGTCCTAGATCCGACTGAAATCAACTTACTCTCCCAACTGCATAACTAATATCCGATCGTGTGTAAAGCATGGCATACATGAGACTATATACTGCCAAAGCATAAGGCACCTTCTTCATATATTCTTTTTCTTCATCTGACTTTAGTGAGTCTTTCTTAGAAAGACTAATTCCAGATCTAGATGGTTGTCCACTTTTCTTAGAATCTTGCATTGCAAACCTTTTGAGAATTTTATCTATGTAGCTTGCTTGGGACAAAGCTATCATTCTATTCTTCCTATTTGGAAAAATCTAGATACCGAGAACATAATTAACTTCACCCAAGTATTTCATGTCAAACTGCTTGGTCAACCATAATTTGACTGATGACAATACCCCAATATCATTGCCTATTAGCAGAATGTCATCTACATAGTGTAACACCTAAGAATTTTTAATGCATTAAAAATGCGATAAGTGAAGGATTATATAAGACAAAAATACAGTTTGAGAAAAATACTATATAATAACATGAAAAATTATAAAGTATTAGAATAATACAGTGTAAAGAAGTACACTGATAAAGTTATGCAGCATAAAAACTACACTACAAAAGTAATACAGTATAGGAATTAGACTGTTTAAGGTTAAACAGTAGAAAAATTGGGTTGTTTAAGTTAAAGCAGTATAGGAATAATACTATTTGGAGAATATGGATGAATAAGGAATGCTATAGCAGTATAGAAAATATACCGACAATATAAAAAAAAATTGTCAGTATAAATTTAAATAGTACAAAGTGAGATAATATTAAAATTACATTATGTGATGGATGTGGATAAGTATTGGAGGTTATAGGACCTCATGAACTGTATAAAAAAAATACAAATAGTATAGAAATTGGACTGCGTAAAAAGTTAGTGGGACACTTTGAAAGTTTTGATTGGGCCACCCCACCTACTAATGTGGCCCAATCACATTTGGCCACCCAAGGTAATCTAATTGATTACCAAGGTGATGACTCATCACCTTTTTATAAAAAAGAAAAAAGAAAGAAAAGAAAAAGAAGAAGAAAAGAAAAAAAAGGGTCAATTTACTTATTATATAAGAAGACCAATTGGTCTCCACGGTGGGGGGAAAAAGAAGAAGAGAAAAACGTGAAAAAGGGAAAGAAAGAAGGAAAGAAGGAAAGAAAGAAAGAAAGAAAGAAAGAAAGAAACAAAGAAAGGAAAAAAGAAAAACTTCATATGCATCCCAAGGAAACCGTCCCCTCCATGATCACTTTCTTCCTCAAGTTTTGGTGAAATTCAAGCCTCCAAATCAAGCTTAAGGCAAGCCCTAATGTTTTGGTGCAAAGTTTTGCAAACTTTGGAGGTAAAATTCAAACTTTACCCTAAGTTTTCTAGGGTTTTTGTGGGAGTTTTGAAGAAATTTTTATGGTGTGTTAAGGGCTTGATGTCAAGGGAATTTGGAAGCTTTCAAGCGCTAGAAAGTGAGGACAAGCACTTGGGAATGATTACGTAAAATCATAGTCTTTTTATTTAAGTTAAAGTTTTTGCTTTTTTAATGCATGTTAAGTGTTTGATGAAATGTTTAAGCCATGGCATGCATGGTTATTTTATGTTATATGTTGATGGTAATGATGATGGAAAGAAGAAAGTAATAGTTTTTGTGAAATTTAAAAAAGGACTAAATTGCAAAGAAAAACAATTCTCTATAGATTTAGAAATCAGCCAAAAAGTCCCTCTAAACGATAAAATTTCAAGAAAATTAAAACACAAAAGTTGCAGAATGCGTCAAAAATGTTAGGACAACATAAACAGTCTCTCAAAACTCTGCCTAGTTTAGAAGTTATGAATTTTACGAAATTTTGAACATAAAATTTTGTAAAATGAAAATGTTATGAAAAGTTTAGAATTCGACCATGGTGTTTTTGTAAGTTTTATTCCTTGTGAGAAACTAAGCGTTTAAATATAAAGTTGCCGTTTTTGGTTCTAGGGGTAAAAATGTAAATATTTTTATATTTAGGGCTAAAACTATAAAATTATGTAAAAACGGGGTTTTCACTAGGAAACGTTGGTTTCCTACACTACTGTAGGCAATAAGTATCATAGATGCTAAGTTTTTAAGAAATTATGGTTTAGTTAAGGAAATAATGGAAGAAAAAGAAATTAAGGGCAAAATGGTCATTTTATGAAAAAAGGCCAAAACGGACCTGAAACGCCCGATGTTGGAAAATGGTCCTTACTGAGAATTTTTTTTGTAATATGTAAGTAATGAAACGTTAAATTTAGACAATAGGTTTTATAGAGTTACGAAATTGACTAAAAACCTGCCAAGAGTAAAATCGTCATTATTAAGGAAACGATCAAAGCGGAGTCAAACACTATGAATTAGCATAATGTTCTTAGTCAAAAAATGTTTTGTAATATGTTAGGTAATGAAACCGTCATGTGAGATGGGAGATCTAATAAGAGATGTTCCAGTAAACGAAAGGTAACCCTCACTACTGCAAATTGTGGATTCCACGACAGTTTATAACCGTCGTGGAAAAATTTTACGACGGTTAAAAAATCGTCATGAAAACTTCAGTCGTGGTACGACATGGAGTTTTCACGACAGCTTTTTACCATCATGTAACATAAAAATTGCCGCGGGAAGGGGTTGTAATGTAGTAATTTTCAACGACGGTTTTTTAATAAACCGTCGTGAAAAATTGGCATTCCACGACAGTTTTTTAAAAAACCTTCGTGAAAGATTAAAATTTCCACGACGGTTTCTTAAGAAACCATCGTGGAAAGGTTTCTTTACCTTTCACGATGGTTTTTAGTAAAAACCGTCGTGAAAGGCCTTCCACGATGGTTTTTACAAAAACTATAGTGGAAGGCCTTCCACCTTTCATGACGGTTTTTGTAAAAACCGTCGTGAAAGACCTTCCACGATGGTTTTTACAAAAACCATCGTGAAAGGCCTTCCACTATGGTTTTACAAAAACCATCGTGGAATGCTAATTTTTTACGATGGTTTTTTAAATAACCGTCGTGAAAAATTTGTATTCCCGTAAAAAAAAATCTCCAAACATGTGGTGGGTATCACAATAATACTTAGGCATCACAAACATATAAAAAGTAACCTATTCTCACACCAAAATGCTAAATGTTGTTCAAAGTTCTTTCAAACACCAAATATAAGTAACACATACTAAATGGCAAAAAACAAATTAATATAACTAATATTAAAACTAAAACTAAAGGTAAATAACACTAAAATAACCAAATAATGCTAAGTTTACAACTAACAATAATACTAAAACTAAAAGTAATGGTTTGAAATTTACCAAAGGTGATGGAGTTGGTGGAACGACAAAGGACAAGTCGAACGATGGTGGAGTCGGTAGAATGTCAAGGGATGAGGATGAACGGTGGTGAATGGTATAAGGTTTGTTAGGTAGGTCATGGAGAGAGTGATAGAGGAATGTCAAAGTCGATGGAATACTGTGGGGGTTGGGTTTGTCGATGGCTAGGTCATGGGAGAGGAGTTAGAGAGAGAAAGGGGTTTGAGAGTTAGTGGGTTTGAGTTAGAGAAATTTTAAATAAATAGAGAAAGCTATGTCATTGGCACGGGATTAAATATTGGAGGGATACTAAAAATTTCAAACATGTGAGACATTTCATGACGGTTTTTACTAAAAAATTGTCATGGAAGCCTTGATACCTTTCATGACAGTTTTTATAAAAACCATCGTGGAAGGTCCCAAGGTTTGAAATTTTTAGTATCCCGCCTAAATTTAACCTTCGTGAAAGATTAATTTTTGATGGGCTACTAAAAATTTCAAATATGCAAAACCTTCCACAACAGTTTTTATAAAAACCATTGTGAAAGGTTAAATTGGGCAGTTTACTAAAAATTTCAAACCTCGGACCTTCCACGACGATTTTTATAAAAACTGTCGTAAAAAGTCCCGAGGTTTGAATTTTTAGTATCCCGCCTAATTTTAACCTTCATGAAAGATTAAATTTTGGTGACTACTAAAAATTTCAAATATGTAGAACATTTCACAATGGTTTTTACTAAAAACCGTTGTGAAAGCCTTGGTACCTTCCACGACGATTTTTAGTAAAAACCGTCGTGAAAGGCCTTCCACGACAGTTTTTACAAAAATCATCGTGGAAGGCCTTGACATTCCACGACGGTTTTTAGTAAAAACCGTTGTGGAAGACCTTCCACTATGGTTTTTACCTTCCACGATAGTTTTTACTAAAAACCATCATGGAAGTCCTTTCACAACGATTTTTACTAAAAACCGTCGTGGAAGGCCCTGAGGTTTGAAAATTTTAGTTTCTCGCCCAAATTTAACCTTCGTGAAAGATTAAATTTTGACGACTACTAAATATTTCAAACATGTAAAACATTTCACGACGGTTTTTACTAAAAACTGTCATGGAAGCCTCCGTACCTTTCACGACGGTTTTTAGTAAAAACCGTCATGAAAGGCCTTCCACGACGGTTTTTACAAAAATCGTCGTGGAAGGCCTTACACCTTTCACGACAGTTTTTATAAAAACCGTCGTGGTAGCTCCCGCCAATACCACGACTGTTTTCGTCTTTGCGGGCGTAACTCGTCACTTTTTTTTTCCTTATCACGACAGTTTTTGAGAAACGGTCGTTAAATAAAGGTTGTATAATCTCAAATTTGTTGTAGTGCCTGGTGGGTTACAAAGCTAAGTGAAGAAAAGGTAAACCGATTGTTTATAAGGTTAAGTAAACAAAAGGGTAAACCGATAAGGTACCAAGTTAAGTTAAAAGGAAAAAATAGTTAATGTTTACGTTTTATTATCAATCAAGTGGATTGATAATAAAGAAAGTTAACTAATAAGTCAGCTGTCATTTGATCAGGACACAAAAGCCAATTAATGGAAGGAAAAGGAATGAGATAGGAATGGAATAGAGAACGTTTGAGCTAAGTTCAGGTAAGTTTAGACCTCACCTACAGCATGAACTAAATAGTTTTCAAATGCTTATACATATGTTTGCAAATGTGTTTGCAATTGTTATGCAAGTTATTTTTAAAGTATGTTTGTGTTTATTATGCAAAAAGTTTTAAAGATTCAAAAGAAGATTTGAATGAATTTGCAAGTGTTATGTTTAAAGTCTATTTGCATATTGATATGCATAATGTTTTTAAAAGTTTAAGTTATGATATTCAAAGTATTTAAAGTATATTTTGCATTTTGATAATGCATAATGTTTTATAATTTAAGTTATAAGTTTTATGATGCATTTGTTATGCAATAAGTTGTATTTGTTATGCAATATATTTCAGAACAAAAGTTATGATTTACAAAATGTGTTTGCGTTTTATGTTACATTTGTTATGCAATAAGTTGCATTTGTTATGCAATAAGTTTTACAGTACAAGCTACGATTTGCAAGTGTGTTTGCATGTGATGTGATTGCATTTGATATGCCCACTAAAGTTAATAAGAAGGTAACGTAAAGATAAAAGAAAGTATCGTACCAGCCTCTTTGTTGTGAGATAATGAAAGTAAAGTTAAAGTTTGACCTCCTAGATGTTAAGTACATGACCTCGATATTTGATGGTCTCAAGTCTTCCACAAAGGAAGCATTATGTTTATAATCTCATGATCGATGATTTTGGTACGACCATTAAAGTAAGATAAAGAAAGATAAGGAACAAGGATAGAAAGTTAAAGTAAGATAAGGAAAGTTAAGGAACAAGGATAGAAAGTTAAAGTAAGAAAAGAATGTTCATAAGACATTCATAATCAAAAGTTCATAACTGAGCATAAATGGGAACATGCATTTTGATTTTTCTTTTTTCCTTATTATGAAACATTTATATGCTATGGAAAACATTCTGAGGAATGTTTTATATTAAATGTTTATGAAAACATAAATGATGTTTATGAAGAGCAATCTGAGGATTGTTTTATGTTAAATATTTTATGAAAAGTGTTTATAAAAAACTTTACAAAAATGCTTTATGAAAACATTTATGAAAAACATTTTAGAAATGTTTAATGAAAAATGTTTGTAAAAAATGTTTATGAAAAATGTTTCAAGAGAATGGTTTTTATGAGAAAAGTTTTTTAAAGCATGTTTCAATGATTTGTGGATTACGTTTGAACTTACTAAGCGTAAGCTCATAAAAAGTTTCTTCATGCTGTAGGTAATTTTATGGGCAACTAGTAGGACCCATTAGAAGAGCTGGATGCTGCGAAGTGTAGATGCAAAGATTTGGGTATGATACCACCATAGTAAGTTTCCACTGTATAAAGAAAATGTTTTCCCACTAGTTGATACTGTTGGGTTTTGTTGGATTTTGTGATTCAAATATGCAGCGAAAAATTAAAAATTAATTCTCACAAAACCCTCGCAAGATCCATGCAATTTGATTAGATTGATAAGAAAGTCATGAAGTCTTACCAGGATAACAAAAAAGGGCAAGATTTCTAGAAGGGAGAGAGCAGGTTCACTCCGATGACATCCTAACTCGAGCTTTTAGTATTCAGGATCGGATTCAGATGTTGTTACTTAGAGCAACGCCCTCTACAAGTATCCACACGAACAGACTCTCTCAAAAACGAATTGGTGTGCTAGCACTCTCATTTTGCATCAAATGAATCTCTCTAATTTTGGGGTTTTAATGTCTTTTTCTTTTTGAATGAGAGAATGCCTTTTCTCTTTTTAATTCGGCTAGAAACCCTAAAACAGATATAATATATATATATATCTCTATTGACTTCGAGATAGAGTCAGATTTTAACTAAGGCAAACTATAATTCAAATATGATTCAGAGAATCTAGTTAATGTCTGTAATTCGAATATGATTAAAAAAATCTAGATAATGTCAGTAATTCAAATATGATTCAAATGATCTAGATAATGTTAGATTCAATGAACCTAGACATATCTAATACATCGCATCTGGACATTGTCAGGTTCATCGAACCTAGACATAGTTAACCTAAAATTCGTTCTTGGTCTGCTCTAAGTGTGCGACCCTGTAGGTTCACATAATGTTGGTAGTGGGCTTGAAATTCTGTTTCTGGCCCACAAATCATAAGCGGCCTCCAGCAAGACATTATGATTACCCAAGTTATGCGAATGTCAATAATCCGACATAATCTAATCCACAATAAGTATTAAACTCCTTTTGTCTCTAGATACCTTGATTGAACATAAGGCATGGTTTATGTCATCCTTATACTATTCAATCATATTATTTCTCGATCTTAAGTAGACTGATATTGATAACCCTTATCAATTCATTCTAGTATGGCTATACATTTTTCTTTAGTCTAACTTATCGAGGGGCCCAAAAATATCTTTCTCATAATAAATGAGGGACAAATTCCTTCTTAATCACTCATATTCCTCACATGATTCACTCTATATCCAACAACAATCTATTCTATCATCCCGTTAAAAATAATATTAGATTGTGTCAAAATATAGAACTTGTCATGTAGGAAACCATGGTGATTTCAGGTCTGAGGACTAGGATAATACTATTGTGATGAGAATCACTTATGATAATTATCCATGCAGTATTCTCATAGCGGGTCAATCCAATACATCATTTCTCAAATATGTATCTATGAGTTGACTTAGTATCTCATACACATGATTAGTAAAACATAATCATCAGTTAAACTTCATACTAGTCTTCATTCATTATTATCCCAATAATAATGACCAACTAGGGATAATTTAGAATATAATTTAATTTTCACCTAAGAGTTTTACTATCAAGTCACATACTTGATGACTTTAGGTAGAATTAACTATTCATAGAATTAGAATAAAAAACAATAATAAAAATGCCTCTTTATTAATAAAATGCAAATGTAATGAAATCAATATGTGGTCATTACATAA
>CAMOHE010027050.1:6921-63587 GCA_946598075.1 Artocarpus hirsutus
AAATTTATAGGGTTTTTTTTTTTTTTTTTTTTTTTAAACGAATTAAACCCTTTAAGTTGCATATAGCTCGTGGCCCCCACTATCATTTAACCTATGTGGAAGCTTCATTGGAACCAAACATTGTATACGTTTCCTTTTTTTTTCCTTCTTTCTTTATTTTTTTATTTTTTTATTTTTTTAAATCCGCCAATTAAATTGTTCTTGGACATATGGCGGGCAAATTGGTAGACATGGTCCTTTCTTGATTTTGGAATGAGGACTACAAGAAACTCATCTTTTCATCCATTAGTGGAAGACCAATAAAGCAATTTATTTCTACTATACGTTTGCCTTTCCAAATGGTTGTTGGCCTGTTCATTCATATGTTATTGTTCCCATTTGATGGTCCCATTGATAAGATTTTGTCTATCCATTGTCTGAAATCAGACATGAAAGTAGATGTGAAATCCTTTGTTTTGAAGTTTAAAGACATATTTATGGACTGTTGGTATCTGAAATCATGCCTCGTAGCAGGAAATAAAGCGAGCCCTGGTGTCACCCTCAGTGGCAACAATCAGCAATTGCTTTTTCATGGTCTCGACTCTTATAAAAACGTGATTATGAATGATGCCATTGATAAAACCTCAAGACACCTTAAACACAACTTTTTTTCCGGTGTAACATTCTAAAACTTAAAAAACAAAGTGATAGAAAAAATTACCGTGTTTAACTGATTCATTGTCATCATCTGCGAAATAATATTACATTTGTGAATCTTAAGTGTACGAATACAAAAATTAAGAGGACTTTGAGAAATTTGTGGGGCTTCGTAGCAAAAAGAAAATATTGTTCTAGCTAAGAGCTACAAAGACTACTCATAAGTGCAAAAGTAACAGTAGTGCTTGGTGACCATAGATAATGATGCATCAACTACATAAAATCAAAAATTAATGTAAACATCATGATTATCAAATCAAGAATGGGATGGATATCTTAATGGAGTATGGGTTAGAAAAAGAAAAATATTATATAACTCATGAGTTATAGCCCACATTCTCGTAAGAGATGGACTCCACTTGTAAGATACAGGTGGGTCCTACTAGTAGAACCCACCTAGTAGGACCCACCTCTTATGAAAGAGTGTGGTTGTAGCTTTATAAGGACAAATAGTATTGTTCGTTAAAAAATTATCTATATGGTGTTTGGCCTATATAGTAGGAGGTTAAGGCAAGGACTAAGAGGTCCTAGGTTTGAAACTTAAGAAGAAGGAATCACTTGTCTAAAAAAACGTTAAGATTGGAAAATTGAAAAAGATTTTATATATTGATGCATTATGTCTAACTACATAGCATGTGTTTAAAAAATCAATTAGAATTTAAAAATTTTAGTATATAAAAACTTTATATTATAACAAATTATTTTTTTTACGATCGCATATAAAAATTTTAAACTGTATCAAGCTAAACTTTATTTTTCTAACTCAATGAAGCAATAACCAAATAACTCAAAAAAAAAAAAAAAAATACTGGGCTGATTTCAAAATTACTCATGTCCAACATCCTCCTTGTGCACTACGAATCTACAACTCTCGTGAACTTATGTCCTGTGATGATCATCATTGTACGGAAAATTACAATAAATACGGCACACATTCTTATGTTTTCTGATGATTTTTTTTCTAAAATTCTCTATTTATTTCTATAATTGTTTCTCCGTAATATATTTTCTTCAGTGTAGCTACAACATAGAATTTTTTTTCCAAATTTTTATTAAGGGTGGATGCAATTATGCAAAGAAATAAAATCCAATCCTAAATCCTAAAATAAATAAACCACATCTATAACTTTCTACTCCTGTCAGAAATCTGTTAGCCTTCTACACGGCTACAGCCAATCAGAACTTTCCGTCTCAATAACTAACGGAGACTCACGGACTGACCAAGCTTAAAATGAGCACGACCTCACCGGAGAACCCGTAGAAAGCAGATAAGCCTATTTATACCACCATTGCCCATTCTCTATCAGGCTTCCGATTAGGGTTTTCAGTTCCTTCGTCTCCTCTGGGGTTTTCCCCCTTTTCCTCTTCATTAACCCTCCTTCCGATTCCCCAAGCAGAAAAAGCCCTCCTGTAGTTCCGTCGGTCGTGGAGATTTAACCATGACAGGCAAGGCAAAGCCGAAGAAGCACACGGCGAAGGAGATCGCCTCGAAGGTCGACGCCGCAACCACGAATCGCGGCGGCGGAAAGGCAGGACAGGCCGACCGCAGCGGCGTGGAGAAGGGAGGTCACGCCAAGTTCGAATGCCCGCTCTGCAAGACCACCGCGCCGGACATCAAGTCGATGCAGATTCACCACGACGCTCGACACCCCAAAATCCCTTTCGAGGAGTCAAAGCTCGTCAATCTCCACGCCAGCCACGTTGGCGATACCTCCAAGCCTCGCCCCGGCGTTCGAGGAAGCTACAAGAAGTGATAAAGTTTCTGTACTGATCGCTTGATCGATCGATCGACGGGTTCGTCAGAATCAATGTTATCGTATTGATGGAAATCTATATGTGGTTTTCTGTTGTTTGGGGAAGTGTCTGGAGATTAAAAAAAGTGGGTCCTTTTTGTTGTTTCTCACATCTTGTTTAGGTGGTACTTGATAAAAAGGGATTTATGGTCATGACGACGACAACGACGATGTATATTACAGATTCTGCTCTTATGCTGGTTATAAAGATGATGACGATGAGATTAATATATGATGTGTTTGGTGGCTTTAATTTCAGAATATGTTTGTGTTTTTTGTTCTTGATCTTTATTAGTTCTCAAAGCTAATTACGGGGATTAATGGGGTTTATGCAAATCATTAAATTGTTGTTTCTGAGATGAACTTATCACTTGGTTTATGATTTTAGAAGTGAGTTTCTTTTCCTTTTTTTTTTTTAAACTACTCCCTCATTTGTATTCTCTTTTATGTGCCTCAATTAGTTTAAGAATTGAATGTGAAATCGATCATGCTTACGGTTAGATTTGGCAGCTTTATATTGGATTTTGTATGAATTTGCATTCTAGATAAGAGTGGCATACTGTTTTTCAGCTTTGAAGGTTAAAAGTATGTTGCTAAGGCGTGTCTACGTTGAATTGAAGTGGTATTCGTGATGTATTTGAAAACTTTCCTTCCAAAATTTTCCTCTCATCTACAGTTCATGGCTGAAACTCTTGAAGGTCGTTTGACGAATTATGTCTTGGAACTATGAATTTAGTATGAAAACCCACTTTTTTCTTGGTCATGTTATGAGATGATTAGGTGTAAATATTTAAGTTAGTATTAATCCACCAAATCTTTACTCCCATGTGGAAAACAATTAATTAGATCCATGGACCGAGAAAATACAAGTTTTAGCACTACTCTTAAAAAATGTGTTCGTTTCATATCATCGAACACATAATAGTTTGTTTCATATCATCGAACACATAATAGAACATTAAATTTTAATCTTCGTCTTTGTTTGTTGGCTGTTGCTGGATAAGGTAGGAAGCCTAACCGGATTAAAGAAATGGCAAATCCCTCTAAGGATCTTGAACGTGAAAGATGATCCACTTGAGACTTGGTCTTGAGAGTAATGGAGATGCCTTGACTACAAATAGAGGGCATGATTGAGACTTGAGGGACACGATACCCATAATAACACTATTGCACTCTTCAATCCTGAAATTGAAGAACAAACTTCCCATTTTCAGTTCATCATTACATGAAAGAGGACTATTGGTAGAAACAAAGAGCTGAAGTTTTCTCTGTTGAATGTTTTATTCAGTCTTATTAACGCTATTAAAAGCATATTTAGCTAGAGATGATTACTAGCAAAAGATGCGTAAAAATGCTATCAATCTTTCTTTAAAGAAAGAGTCTTTAACTTTTTTTTTTTTTTTGCCCTTAAATTAAGATCCCAATTAGACAAGATAAATACCGCATATGGCTTCACGCGTTTGAGCTTTTATAGAGAAAGCAAAAGATATTCAAATTTCTATTGATAGAATTGAAAATTGCGGAGGATATTTGATACACCTTCCGGTATCTAATTTGTATAACAACTTAATATATGGTTGCTGTTAAGGAAAAAACTAACGCTATAAGAATGTAGAAAACTAAAGCCTTAATAACTGAAAAAGAGCAAGTTCAGTCTGCCTCATTTGCTTTGCTGCTGAAAAAAAAAAAAAAAAAAAAAAAAAAAATACTAAGATGGAAAATTTCCCATAATCCGGTTGTATACTGGTGAAAATGAGTATGGTGTCAAGGATGATGCATTTGCACGATCTGCAAGGGGCACGCAAGCATCATAAAGAATATCATCTTTTTGTTCTTGTTTAGGTCGGAGGAACCGCGTATCATTTTGCTGGAGCTGTTGTCCCAAAAGTATAGGCTGAACTGGAGCAACCGGTTTCCCACGGTTGAAATCAAAACCAACCAGAGAATGATTTCCAGATGGGGGAAGAGCCAACGGCAGTGACAATGGGAAGTCTGGAACAACAGGGGTGACATGACTAGCTTGTTGAGTTGCGATGTGGTTAGGATTCAGTCCATAAGAGGCGTACGGTGGTATGGTACTTTGTAGAGGAAACTTCATCGAGTAAAGGGTGGAAGTTCCAAACCTAATATCGTTGCTGAAATTCATAGGGAAACTAGGCCTCAAATAGTTGTTACAAAATTCGGATTTTGGTTCGAACTGAGGGGCAAGATCTTGTATTTGTGGTTCGGGCTTCGGGATGGTGGAATTTCTAGGCAATGTCAAGGCTGGCTGAGCACTATTAGCAGCAACTAGAGGTACATCAGCACCACTTGAGTTCATGTGATTACTGTTTCTGGCTGCGGGCACTTCATGGTTGTGTTTTCCTTCATACGTTGTAATTACACATTTTAGATTGTGGGAGGCCCTTTCCACGTGCTTCCTTACTGAACATCCAGCACTAGTGCATTTGTAGTAGCTCCTGTTGGAGAGAAAATAAAACAAATTTCAAGCCACATATACTTCTAATTAAAGCACGAGCCCGCATATCCAATCATTATCAGTAACACTACATAGTAATTGAGACAAGAAGCCTAAGAGATGAAAATGAAGATGAAGGGCTACCAAGGGTTAGGTCTTATGCTCCCTATCCTTCATGTTCATGATTTGGTGTGAGAGATTCCCAAGCATTCTAGTGAAACAACCACAACTTACAGAAATCGAGAAATAGGATACCTTGGGTTTGGGTTTCCCTTCACAACCTTTTGACCATACTTCCGCCAGCGATAGCCATCATCAAGTATGTCCACATCACTTTCAATTTGGACAACCACTCTTGGTTCACGAACTGCCCTGGATGTTAAACCTGTTTCAATTACGCAGCTCTCTTTCTTCCTGCAAGGAAAAATCAATGCAGAAGATTAAAATATTTTTTGGTGGCATGGAAGTTATTGCAGCTAGATAAAAGTAATACCTTCTTTTTGTTTCAGGTTCTTCATCATCTGCATCGCCTCCAAGTGGTATGCTTCCTTGGATGGCTCCATCTTCATCATCCTTGTGACTAGCAACTGTAGATGAAAGCTCTGGAGTTTCTGTTGATTCAATCATACCAATAGATTTTCCTTGGGCAGTTGATAACCAGTCAGTAAGGTCAGTTGAAACAGACGCTGAGGATGTAATCTCCATACCATCACTCTTCCCATCAGAACCAAGCTTATTACTTGTTGAACCGGATTGAACATTTGTCCAAACAGACCTACCTTCAACTTTAAGACAAGTTCCACTCCCTTCACTTACCTCTAACATCTCATCAAATGAGAATTCTGATCCAAGAACAGCTCGACGGTTAGGCTGGGATTTCGCATGATTATGAGAACCCTTATAGATAATTTCTGTTATCTGACCATCATGTGATCGTTCCACCTTTTTCTTCACCTGACAATTTGTATGGGTGCATTTATAGTAGCTCCTTGGATATTCACTACCTTTAACCTGTTTCTGTCCATATTTTCTCCAGTTGTAACCATCTTCTGCAGTTCTTGCTATTCCTGCGAATTGGTAAGACCCATTTGGGTTCCTTTCTGAGAGATCATGTGTTGCATTATCCTCACCATGAATAGGTTCTCTTGAAAGACATGTTTGATCATTTTCCATATCTGGAGACATTTTCATGTCAACAGACTTGGCATCTATAATCATGTTGTTCAAGAATTTCACATCATTAGAGGAATCCAAACAGCATTTTGTAGTAGTTTCTTCAGAAAACTCTGTTGCGAATTCAAAACCTCCAGATAGTTTTTCCAAGTCCGAAGCTTTATCCATAGCATCAGTTTTCTGAGACATTAAATTGAGGAAAAATCAAATAAGTTTCAAAGGAACCACGTGTAAATATCAAGGCTGATGTTTAGGTTAGCAGAGAACTATATGCGTGTGTGTTTAAACAGACAAAATCAAAATCTTGGACCTCAGACTATATGCATCACATTCTAATTCAAATGATTCAATGAAAAAGATAATTTGTTTTTAATGAGCAGAAGTTGCTTTTCAATTCTATAGACAAGCTAAATTTGCTAGCAACAACAGACTTAATAAGGTAGAAACCTGTCCGGTGAGAATTTTCCAAAGGTTCAAGCAATTGATTCAAAAGGAGTAAAAAATCAGCAATATCACCTTAGATCCAAAAATAAATAAATAAATAAAAATAAAATAAAAGAGGATCCATGATAAATATGGAAATCACAAAATCTACAGGCACAATAACTTCCTTCTTAAAGCACTTAAAAAAACTCGTTGAATAGATTTACCCATGGCAATGCAAGAGACAAAACTTTGAAAAAAATTTGCGGGAGATTTAAAGATGAACTAGGCAAGTGAAGTTAAAAAAAAGCGGCCGTGCGTAACGCACTAGAACATTGACACTGCTATTGGAAAAAAGCAGTGACAGGCAATTACCTGATTTCCAAAACTAGAACAGTGAGGCGGAGACTTATTATTCCCATAGGGTTTGAATCTGAAGGAGCCAATTCCATCGCGTTTGTCTTCATCGTCACGAGTTGTTGAATTTAGAATGGAACTTTCTTCGCGGAAAGAAGGCAACGGAAATGTTCCAGTGGTAGGAGAAGGCAGTGCCTAGAAGATTACATCCATGGGAAAATTACATCAATCAGCCACGGAGTGGAATTTCATAACCATATTAAAAACAATAGCATAAAATGCAAGTTACAAATTAAAATTGATTTCCTCAAACGCCACAATTAAGTAACTCTTTTCTTCATTACTGAGACTACCAAACGCACACCTTTCACCTGTGTTACTTATAAAGTCGGTCATCATTCAATTAAGAAACTTGCACCAATGATCAACACTGGAACACCTAAGGTCTGCAGAGCGTAAATTTTGATAATTTGAGCATGACAAGGAAGGCTAAACGGCTGTTTGGCTAAGTAGTTTTCATCCCAGTTCCCACCACAAACTCAATTATAAACAGTGTAAAGCTTTCACATGCTATAATAATAATAAAAAAATTGTTACAGTGTAAAGCTCTCACATGCTACAGTAAAAATAGTTTTAACGAACGGTTCCCACAATCCTTCTAAACACCCTGTTAAGTCATCTTTCAAAAGATCTATTGAAAAAGTAGGATGTTGGGAGTGTGCAGAGAAGAGACCCATATTGGGTGGACTTTTATGGATAATGTATTTAATCAATTTGGTTACTTTTCTCAAAATCCAAGCCGAAAGTGGCAGAAAATGGACTTAAGTTCTGTAATAAAATCAAGTCATTCACATTTATATATGCCAGAATATCTTAGTTAGAATTTAAAAAAAAACAAAACAAAAAAAACCTTCTTTCTTTTTATAACAATTAATTTATACCTCTATTGACAACTTCCTGTTTGGCTACTATTTTTTTTTAGCCCAATTCAATGTGTAGCGTTAAATCTTAATAATAAAGAACTAAAAAGTACACAATCTTCCACATCAACAACGAAATGCATAATAGGTAGTTCGAAATAGTCGCCATTTCTAAAATCATGAAAAAGGAAAAATTTTGAGAACTCACATGAGCATTTGGTAGCATTATCGGCGAATCGAGCAAGGCGGTGGGGCTAATCCCGTCGGAAACAGAGAGGCACGGAGAGCTCGCCGCCGGCGAAGGCAAAGGGCTGGTCGTCCGAAACCTCGGCGTGCTGATCTTCACCGCATTAAACCCAAACTTGGCAGCCCTCCGCTCCGCAATACTGGTCCCGCCACCTCCCCTCCGCCTCCACCGCCTTTTACCGTTGCCATCATCAGCCGCAGCGACTCCTCCTCGGCCGACGTCGGAATTATGAATTTCCGATCTTCAAAAGCCCCGTCTTTTCGTTCTCCCATACTGCAAGCGCGGCGCTAAAGCGACAAGACCGTGACTTGAATCCGATTACGTCATTTGAACGAAGAAGAAGGATTTTTCTTGGGAATCGAAAACTAGTTTCAGCTCCACCCTTCAATGGAGCCGAAACTTCGAAAGCACAGACATGAAACAGAGAGAGGGGAGACAGGGGTGTGCTTTTTAACTGGACATGAAGAAGAGTACTTTGCTTTTCGGTCTTCCTCTCTATATTCTATTTAATAAAATTGTTTAATGTTCTCCAAAAAAATGACGTGGGACCTACTAATTATCCTTTTCTAGTTTCAATGTGAAAAGTAAAAAATGTCTAATTAAGTAAAACTTATTTGTTTTATGGGAAGTCGTTACGCTCGCGTGTAAGGAAAACTTTGAAATAAACAAGGCAAAATTAAAAATTAAATAAGAAAAAAGAACCAATTACATACTGTCTAATTATTTTAACCGCTATAATCGCTAACGTGAAACCCATGTGCTTTTTATGTTAATTTATAATTTATTCTTTTTGTATTTTTGTTTATTTATTTTTATATATTTTTTGGTGGGATTGTTTATTTATAGATTTATTTTGCAGCCCCCAAAAACCTCTGTTTGCTGATTGGCGAAGTCTACGGTTAGAAAAATACGTGTAAAAAGTCCCCAAAGAAATTGGCCACGTGAGTAATATGGCCCACATATTTAATCATATTTTGTTTGGATAGTTGCAACAAGATGCCGTGTTCTCATGTTTTGCAAACAAATCATAGTCCAAAAGAGCTTGCTTCGGATCTTTTTTGTTTTGTGAGTTACAGATTTTAACGACTTCAAGAGATGTGTAACCTTACGCGCTATTCTAGCAATAGCACATAAACAGATAAACATCGTCATTATCATCTTAGGTTACCAAGAAGAATTTAGTTCAAGCCCATAATATTGTTTTCAGAGACTAAATTTGTTAAAACTGAAGAATATGTATGTGTATATATATATATATATATATATAATTAGCTTGTACACAAATTTGATCAAAGTGTTGGACTACATTCCAACATTCTATTTTTCGTTAGAAATTTATTCTTGAAAATAAATGATAGAATACGGTTCCAATCATAAAATTATAGTTATAACTAACTGTGATTTAAATTTTATAAAGAAAAACCATAATAAAATTAGTTTGTAGAACAATTTTATATCTTCAAGTGGATTCAAACGAGCTAAAAAACTGGTTAGCGGGGGAATTGGTGGGAGTAATTTTGCAGAATGATATTGATTACCAAGAAGACATTCATAATATGATTCCACATTGAGTGTTTCCTATTTCTTTCTTTGATAGGATAATGCATAGAACATGGATAGAATCCTCTTTGAAGAAATTGAACACTTAAATTTATATGGCACAAGAAAATACATAATTTTGTAATTCGATGAAAGTTTAAGACCTTCGACGAATACTAGTTCTTTTGTGAAACGCAAAAACGACAAACTTCTGACGTGTTAAGCAACACTTGTCACCTCCTTACTTTGCTTTTATACTACGTGTCGTTTTCTCCTTTCATGCACAACACAGGTGGTGTGAATTTCTCAGTCTCTCTCTCTCTTTCGTTCTCTCTCTCATCTCATAAAATTCATCATCAGTCGTCACGCTCACAACGACCACAAGCACTAATGGAAGACGAAGAAGAAGAAGAAACCTACAATGTAATGCCCAAGCCAGACTGGTTCACGAAGCTAGTGCTTCTGCTGGCAGATCTGATCTACAACTCACTGTCGTTTCTCTTCTCTCCCGTCTTCTTCCTAATGTCTGTCGTTTCCGAGTCTTACCGCAGAGCAGAGGAGACCACGGCCACCATCGAATCCGCCGTCAAGAAATTCCCCTCCACCGTCACCTACGGAAGCTTTGCCCTGCTAAAGAGACTTGGTTTTGGGGCCTTTGGGGCTGCCTACGTCTGCATGGTTCTGCTTGTCGTTTTGCTGGTTGCTGTCGTTTTGGGTGTTGGGTTGGTCCAAATGTGGGTGGAGGAGCCTATTCTTTTGAAGGAAAAGTTGCATTTTGATTACACCGAGGCTCACCCAAAAGCTGACTTTGCATTTGAGAGGAGTCACAAGAGGAAGCAAATGGGAGTTCCTGTTGGTCATACATTTTCTGTTTCTGTGGTCCTCTTGTTGCCTGAATCTGATTTCAATAGGGACATTGGGGTCTTTCAGGTATCTCTAAAAATTATTTGTGAATTTGTTTATGCATATATAGTCAAATGGGTTTAATTTATGTTCTCTTATTTCCTAGAATCAGATACCCAATTTTGAACTAATAGTGTAATTTCTTAAAAAGTGACTTAACAGATGGGTATTTATAATTTAGGAAGTATATACAAAGTGTAAAACTTTAGGGAGTATAAAAGGAAAATCCATATTTGATTAAAGAGCATTACTTCCAATTTCCTTTTCCTGTCTAAATTCTAATATAAGTTAGTCCAATGAGCACCCTATTTTACTTCACTTCCATGAATCCAATTCCAAGGTCCCATTTTGAAAAAGAAACAAAAATTAGAAGAAATGAAATTTTGTGCATATACAAAGTGTGGAACTTTAGGAGGTACTTACATAATTAGTCTTATTAATTACTTTATTTTTTTTTAATATCAGTTAAGTGCAGAACTCATATCAACCAATGGTCTAGTGATAGAAAAATCAAGTTTGCCTTGCATGTTAAGGTTCAGAAGTCTTCCAGTTAGATTGGCAAGAACATTTCTCTGGAGCATGCCACTACTCCTTGGAATCACTGGTGAAACGCAAAAGATAACTTTTGAAATACTAAGGCACAAAGAAGGGTATCCAAGAACCGAGGCCATAAGAGTGACTTTGAGTCCAAGAGCCGGAACCACATATCTTCCACAATTGTATGAAGCTCAGATCGTGATTAAATCAAAGCTGCCATGGTCAAAAGAGTTGGTCAGAAGCTGGAAATGGACATTTTATGTTTGGTCAACTATTTACACTTATATTGTTCTACTAATCCCTCTATTTTGTTGGTTTAAACCAGTCTTTTTCCCATTATCAGTATTGAGTTTGAGTGAGCGTGGTGAGAGAGGAGACGAAATTCTGGCAACTGATAAAGAAGGACAACCCCAGATCAGAGGTGATGATGATCATGATGAAGAGGAGGATGTTTCAGAGATGTTGAGAAAATGGAGGCTTAGAAGAAGCAAGAGAAAGGCAATCTATTTGGAAGCAGAAGTTGTTGAGTCATCTGCCTCAACCAGCTTTACAATCACCAGAGAAGAATCTAGTACTGCAGCTGTTGAAGAAGAAGATGTTGGGGACGCGGAAGAGTCAGTGTGTTTGTGAGTTTGACCTCTATTGGGGTTGTGTAACTTTGTTAGGGCTGCTCAAACTTTTGTTGTATCACTTGAAAATCTCAGCAGTCAAGTGGCAGTTATAATTCGCATTTGCTTTCTTGTGTTGCTGAAAATATTTATTAATATAATGATAATCTACTCACAGTGATAGTAAAATGTCGGGTGAAAAATACGTACCAGTTTCAGATGTTTTAGCAATTGGAACCACCAAACAAAAGTAAGGACAAAAAAAAAGGATCATACTTTAAAGAATTAATGAAATAGATTCTGGATAAAAGAAAGACAACTTAAAACCGTCAGCAATGGTGATATCATAAGAAATACAAAAAATATATTAATTCAATAAAATCATAATTCTGAAACAGAGCCAGGGTATAAAATTATAAGTTGCATCTGTAAGACGGTTTTTAGTAATTTACCGAATTTTTAATTAAAGTTTAATTAATTAAAAATAAGTTTAGTTAATTAAAAATTACCAACGCATAAAATAAGTAAAAGAATACAACTTTTATTGTGGTTTGGTTACAAAACCTACGTCTATTCCGATGTTGAACAATTCATAAAGAAAACCTGTTTACAAATACTAATTGGACTTATTTAATTTAAGACTCTCTCTTAGTGATTAATGCTTCTGTTGCTGTACTTCTTATGGTCTTGATCACCCTACTCAACTTAATCTCTGCTTTACAAGACTCTCGTCTGTTGCAGATTGTATTTTCCCGAATTGTAAATTCTTCTCCCAAAGAACGAAGTGTCTTCTTCTGAAGATACAATGAAAAGGTCTCACATACCTAGAAGATATCTTTCTAAGTTTAAAACCAAAAACCTTAGACCAAATAGGCTTCCTAAGCGGCTTAAAAATTTATGCACAAAAACCAAATAGGCTCTCCCTAAGGCGCTTGAAAATTTATGCACAAAAACTATATTTGAGCTTGAAAATTTATGCATAAAAACAATCTTTGCTGCCTAAGTTTTTAAGAAGAAGATTAAAGCATTTAAACCAGAAATGCCCAAAGAGCAATTTTTCACTTCGTCACTAGCACACACACCATTCACGTATATATCCAATATATATATATATATATATATATATATAAAGAAGTGTACGTATGCCTTTTGAATTTGAGTTAGTAACAAACTATGATATCTGATATCAACCAATCCGTAGAGAAAATTTACAATTCAAATTCTTCATCAAAATCAATATTTGGAAAAAGCTTATCATATTATTTAAAAGCGTAAATTGTTGGTTTGATCCTCCAATTTTTTATGAAAGTGAGATTTTAGTTTATAATCTTTTTTCCAACCAAACTGACCCTAGCCTTTTAAAATAGTTGCTGAGGGACTAACTGGCTGACGACCTTAAATTCGTCCTCACGTGAAGCGAACATGATTAATTATTTGGGAGTAAAACGAAATTGACCTTGCTGAATTAGGGGAAAAAAAAGGTTGTTTCCTTTCCAATTGCGAAAGCCCTATTTCCTAAAATTAGACTACACTTTTTTACTCTCCCATTCAAGTCTCTCTCTCAAAAGTGCGAGGGATTTTGATCATGAAGATTTGACGGCCTGCTTCGAACAAGAGGAGGGATTTTGTTGACATCTTCCATGCCCATTCTCCAGTGAAAAGTCGTTGCACACCTACTGTCTTTAAATATTTAACCATTCTTATTAATTAAAGCCAGATATTTTCATGTAAGCCTCTATAAATACAATCCAATTCTCCTTGGATGGAGCAAAAACCCTCAGATAAGAACATATTACACATACGTGGTTGGGGTAGAGCCAAAAAAATTAATAAGAATGGTAGAGATGTGATAAATTAATAAGACGAAGGACAAATTTAATTTTAAAAGGGCAAAATATAATTTTAGGAAGGCGAAAAATAATTTTAAAGGAGCAGAATATAATTTTAAGATAGATTAAAACTGTCGAACGTAGTGGTATTATAAGAACAACGAACGTGAATGGAATACATAATTTAGTAAAATCATACTTCTGAAACAGAAGCTATGGTAATAAAATCATAAGTTATATTAATGTCACTTTTAATAGTCTCATTTCAAATAAGCCTTTATTACGCAGCCTAATTGCTTTAAAGGACATAAAGGAGAGCTTATTTTGAAGTAAAAAAGGTTACAGGGTGTTTGAGAAGTGAATTAGGACTTATACTTATAATTGAAAGTATTTTAGTATGTGAGAGCTTTACATTATAGTATATTTTTGTTTTACCTTATAGCAGGTGAAAGCTTTAGATTGTTTTAGTTGAAACTGATGAATTGAAACTGAACTTGATAAACACCACATTGGTGATAAGGCGATGACAAGATACCAAGTGTGAGTATTTGTCTTTGACATTGTAACACCTCAACCCCCCATGGGCTCACTTGGCTGAACTCAAGCATAGTTAGGTCTTATATTTGTTACTTATATACATTGTCTCCTTTAGGCACCTAGTGGCCCTCAGGGATTTCTTCGCGTCCTCCAACATTTGAACTTAAGACCTCCCTGCTTATAAGGTTTTTAAGTTAAATGTTGGTACCAAGTGATCTTGAAATCTTTGGAGGGCTTATAAGGCTCTTAAGTTAAATGTTGGTACGAAATGATCTTGAAATCTCTGAGAACCACTTGGTGCCCAAAGGGGACAATACATATGAGTGACAAGTATTTTATTGTAACGGCTCAACCCGTTATGGGTCCACCCGGTGAGACCACACTTGAACCCAAGACCTCTCTGTTTATAAGGTTTTTAAGTCAAATGTTAGTACCAATTGATCTTATAAATTGTACCAACATTTAACTTAAGAATCTTATAAGCAGAAGGTCTTAGGTTCAAGTATTGGAGGACGCAAAAAAATGACCCAGAGGAGATGATACGTATGAGTAACGAGTATAAGACCCAGCTATGCCAAGGCCCCCAGGTGGGCCTATAAGGGTTGAGGCGTTACAGACATCATTCACGTGACATCACCAATTCATTACGTCAAATTTTGAGCAACATCTAACAGCTACAATTAATACGAGCCCAATAAAATACATAATTCAGTGAAATCATACTTCTGAAACAGAGGCCATGGTAATAAAATCATAAGTTGTATTAATGTCACTTTTAATAGTCTCATTTCAAACAAGCATAATAATGTATATAATTGAGTGAAATCATACTTGAAACTCATGAATTGAAACTAAACTTGTTAAACACCACGTTGGTGACAAGGCCATGACAAGGTAACACGCGTGAATATTTGTCTTTGACATCATTCACGTGACATCAACAATTCATTGTGGCAAATTTTGAGCGACATCAAACAGCTACAATTAAAACAAGCCCAATAATGTCCTCAAGCGCACACCTACTGTCTTTAAATATTTAACTACTCTTATTAATTAAGCCAGATATTTTCATGTAAGCCTCTATAATTACAATCCAATTCTCTTTGGATGGAGCAAAAACCCTAAGATAAGAACATATTGCACATATGTGATGGGGTAGAGCTAGAGAAATTAAGGTGAGAGGCAAAGATGTGACTAAATTAATAAGATGAATGACAAAATTGATTTTAAAAAGGATGACATACAATTTCGGGGAGGACGGAACATGATTTTAAAGAAGTGGAATATAATTTTAAGATAGATTAAAACTATCGACAATGGTGATATTATAATAACGACGAACATGAGTAAAACACATAATTCAATAAAATTATACTTATGAAACAGAGGCCAATAAATCATAAGTTGTATTAATGCCATTTTTAACAGTCTCATTTCACACAAGCCTTTTTTTATGCAGCCTAATTGCTTTACATGACATAAAGGAAAGCTTATTTTGAAGTAAGAAAAGTTATAGGGTGTTTGACAAGTGAGTTAAAATTTATACTTATAACTTAAAGTATTTTATTATATAAGAGCTCTATATTATAGAATATTTTTGTTTTATCTTATAATAAGTTAGAGTTTTGTATTGTTTTAATTGAAACTGAAAAAAAAAAAAAGAACTTACTAAATACCACGTTGGTGATAAGGCGATGATAAGGCATCAGGTATGAGTATTTGTCTCCGACACCATTCATGTGACATCACCAACTCATTGTGGCAAATTTTGAGTCACATCCAACAGCTACAATTAAAACGAGCCCAATAATATCCCCAAGCACACACCTACTGTCTTTAACTATTTAACTACTCTTATTAATTAAAGCCAGATATTTTTATGTAAGCCTCTATAATTACAATCCAATTCTCCTTGGATGGAGCAAAAACCCTCAGATAAGAACACATTACACATATGTGATTGCGGCAGAGCTAGAAAAATTAAGGAGCAAGCTAGAGATATGACTAAATTAATAAGATAAAAGATAAAAAATATAATTAATTTTAAAAAAGATGAAATATAATTTTAGGAGGTCGAAAAATAATTTTAACATAGATTAAAACTGTTGACAGTGGCCGTGTTATAAGAACGACGGATGTGAATGAAAAACATAATTTAGTAAAATCATACTTTTGAAACAGAGGCCATGATAATAAAATCATAAGTTGTATTAATATCACTTTTAATAGTCTCATTTCAAACAAGCCTTTATTACACAGCGTAATTGCTTTACACAACATAAAAGAAAGCTTATTTTCAAGTTAAAAAAAGTTACAGGTTTTTAGAAAGTAAGGTAGGATTTATATTTATTACTGAAAGTATTTTATGATATTAAAATTTTATATTATATTATATTTTTATTTTATTTTATAATAAGTAAGAGCTTTAGTTTGTTTTAATTAAAACAGATGAATTAAAACTGGGTTAATCACTGCATCGGTGATAAGGCCATGACAAGGTACCCACGCTTGAGCATTTGTCCTTGACAGCATTCACGTGACATCACCAATTCATTGTGGCAAAATTTGAGCCACATCTCACAGCTACAATTAAGACGAGCCCGACAATGCCCTCTAAGACGAGCCCGACAATGCCCTCAAGCGCACGCCTACCGTCTTTAAATATTTAACAACTCTTATTAATCAAAGCCAGATTTTTTCGGTGATAAGGCCATGACAAGGTACCCACGCTTGAGCATTTGTCCTTGACAGCATTCACGCGACACATCTCACAGCTACAATTAAGACGAGCCCGACAATGCCCTCAAGCGCACGCCTACTGTCTTATTAATTAAAGCCAGATATTTTCATGTAAGCCTCTATAAATACGATCCAATTCTCTCCGGATGGAGCGAAAACCCTCAGATAAGAACATATTTCATATACGTGAGCAAGGCCTGCATATGATATCGAAGAGCGGTGCACATCTTACAGCAACTGAGGTAGCTCTAGTTGAGAGCATTTTAGCGTAAGAGCTATAGAGCCAAGGAAGTAAGCGTACAACATAGCCGAGTTCAAGTGTGTCTCGCCATTAAAGTCATTCCAGCAACTAGGAAAGCCTATACGGTAACAGAGTATTTAGATCAAATACTTACAGAGAGAGCAGTTTTTCCCTAATTGCACTTATTTTTTTTTGGGTGTGTGTGAAGCATCTAATAGCTACTTTGGATCTCGAGAGTTTTAATCTGCCATGAGCTCTTCTGAAATGGGTCCCATAGCTTCAGAACCCGCATCGTGTTCAGAATCCCGGGAATTACAAGAAATTGTAACGGGTATTTGCTTTTCGTTTATGTTTATCTTATAAATATAGGAATTGTGTATTGCTTCTTTTTTTAATTATTTTTTGACTCCCTTGATAGAAATTCTACTGGTGGTGTGTACCGTAGGAATATGGTCAAATTATTTTTTTATAGATTTAATTGTTGAAAGATAAATGCCCAATGAGTATTTTTTCAATTATAAAAAAATTGCACTTTCTTGTTAATATAAGTATTTAATTGATATTTCAGATCAATTGAAGTCTTTCAACAAGCATTTCGAGGGGATTGAAGAATTACTCAGAAAATTAATAGGTAGGGTCATGGGGTATTTTGCTTTTCTGTCATGTTTATTATGTGAATAGGGGAATTCTGAATCGTTTATTTTTATTTTTTTTAAGCATCTAATTGTGGTTTAGACCGAGATAGTTATTACACATCATGATCAGTTCTTCTGACATGAATCCTAATAATATTTCTCCAAGTTTTCAATTATATCCAGCTTTCCAAAAACTAGTATTGTGACATATTTTTTGCTTCTCGTTTACGTCGTATATGAAAAAGAGAATCTGATCTTATTGCAAAGTATTAATGTACATGCTCGTCGTTCCGTGAATATTATAAAGTTTTTTTTTTCTATTTTATATCTTGTATTTTAAAGATATTAAAAAAATTCATACCTTGCATTTTTAAGCAGTTACATATTTATGTTTTTAGATTTAGAATTTATATTGAATCCTTATCTTTTGTCGGTACTTCATTTTGACCGATAAAAAGAGCTAAAAACACTAAGGGCAAAAGATTTTTTAAAAGTAAAAAAATAGAGAAAAACAAAATAAAATTATTCTAAACTCTAGTGATCTTGAACTTATAAGTCTACAACAACGAGTGCTTGACATGCGTAATAAAGAAATAGTTCAAAACAATGTTAATAGTTCAAAACAAATTAAACTATCAGTTTTGAGAACACTCGCTCCTTAAATTCTACCATAAAAACCCTTTCTATTTTATTTAAAAATTTTTGTAATTTAAATTCTAAAGTTATTTATAGATTGAAATTTCTCAACCATAAATCACAATAAAAATTATCAACCAAATCATTTGATCACGAAAAGTTAAAAAATTTAACTTTGATATTTATTATAGAATTTTGGAATAATTTATATTAATTTCATAAACCTTTCAGTAACAAAGATCATATATATACTACCCAACGTATGCTCATTGTAACGCCCCTTCACGGGATGTCACAGTTACCGTTTCATAACATCTATTATTTATGATAAAACAAAATTTTATAGAATTTAAATAATCAAAGTAATATGAAATAGATTAATTTTTTTTTAAAACAAAACTTTTAAATCAAATCAAATAACTTCATCTAAAAATAAAAATGTAGTTGCAACATTATCAAAAACATTAAACTTAATAAAATATCTTTAACTTGTAAAATCTCATAAAATAATTGAAAAACTAAAATCTGTAGAATTGTAAACAATTGAATAAAGTTAAATCATTATTAACACAGGATGCGTCACTCCGATATTTCGTTTTTGCCACCATGCACACACCTGCACCGAGTTCCTCCATCCTCATACCTAACTCCTATTACTAGCTGCAATATGAGAAACATCTAGTAAGTATAATGCTTAGTAAGTACACTTTAACTCTCACAAAACATTTTCATCAAATAACAATGTTTTAATACAATAAACTAATCATTAAATAAGTATATTTTTTTTTAAAAATAATATATGTAGTAATACTTTAAAATATCATATAGTAGGGCCATGACGTTGTACCGTCATCGTCATAGCGCGCTAGCCACGGAAAGTGTAAGGTAGCGACCCCCAAATCAACCGTGACAAAAATGAAGCGACCATTCACCGTACCCTATCATCACCATTAATCCGTCAAATATACAACGCTATTTTAAAATCATCAAATAAAAATATAGATAATACATATATATAGGTTTTCATAAAAAAAGTTTCCATCAAATAAAATAATGAGGTAAAAAAAATCATCTTTCATCTTTCTTATCAATTTTTTCATTATTAAAAATCATCATCATAAAACATCTTCATAAAATATCATCAACATCAATCTTTTTAATTTTAAACAATCATATTGCAGGTGAGAGATGTACTTATTTGATCTCTAGACTTACTCAACCTTTTATGGTAGGTGACACGACGATTCAGGTCTTTGGTGTGCTTGCTTCTTTGAAGAGTTCATGCCAAACATTCATATTGACCATAAGTCACTAATAATACTATTAACAACATATAAGCATCTCATACTAACATTAAACGTCACCTCATCACATAATAACATCAAGAAGCACAAAATCACAATTTATAAACCTAGGGTATAATTCTCAAAAGTAGGGAGAATGACCTTTATTCACTTAAAAATTCATAATAATTTCATCTTAACTCGAAATTAGTTAAATCCAGTGGTATTAGAAACTAGACTCAAAAATGAAGAATTTGATATATTAAACGCATATTTTGACAATAATTTTTATGAAGAAAAAGCCCTTGAAAGTTGGTCTAAATTTTCGGGTCTGTGTAAATTGTACAGCTTTTAGGGTCAACTTTTAAAAATCATAACTATTTAAAGAAAGCTCTAATTCAAACAATTCAAAAGCCAACCGAAAGCCTAAGATGTCTAGTATCTGATAAAAATATAAGAAAAATATAAACAGAGAAATACAGAATCGAAATTTTATCGAAACACGACGGCTGTCGAGTATTTGTTTGAAAAGTAGGCATAAGGCATCAAAAAATTTCAATACCAATCTATAACCTAATAAAACCTCAATTAAAATTGTAAACACATAATTAACATAATGTTTGTTGATAATAAAATACATCCATAAAGATCTACATAACAAAAATATAAAAATATATGATATCTCTAATATATGGTTTCATGGGAGATTAGTCAAAACAACCACATCATTAACTCTTTTTAATCACCATTTGACATAAAATACATATGATAAGAGAATCCATATGATGATAATAAAAATTCTAATACTAACATAAAAAAATTAAAACATCAAACAAACATGCTAAATAATTGATACACTTACCAAGATGAATGAAATTAGGGAGACTAAAAATCTTGATAAAGCTAAAGAAAACAAGCATAAAGCCAATCAGTGAGGAATGAATGAAGTATAAGTCTAAGATTACTAATAGGAGGTCTTTATATAGTTTTTATGTGGAGATTAAAACCTAATCCTACTCTAATTCAATTTTCCTCCTTTTTTTGTTTTTTCCTTTTCTTTTCCCACGTTTATTCTTTTTTTTGTTGTTCTTTTCTTTCTCGGCAAGGCCTTTGCCGTAAGCCCAAGGCCCAATCTTTCTATTCATTCACGACTAACCAAAAAAAAACTTACGTATCACATATATATATTTATATAATTTAAGTTATATATATTCCTCTATATATATATTAACTAAAAACAATTTAATTATTAATTTATTCTTATTATACTCTATTCAATTAAAATAAAACAAAATACATCATCATATTATTATATCATAGAATAACTATAATCTCTATATAATTGGCATGAACCTTTCTTAGCACATTGAACCTCTCGTCGTTGTCACCTGTAACGTTACTAAATAGTACGTTAGAAAAAAATATCATCGTGGTCAATTTTAGCGTTAGATCTTTCTATTTCTCATTAAATAGAAAAACTAGGTGTTACGCTCATAGGCTCTAAACTTTTTCTTACAAACTTAATGGTATAGTTATGAAAAAATTCTTAATTAATTATATTTATTAATTACTTAAATTTTCTCAGGTGTTACAATTGTAAAAATAATACAACCCTATATAACACAATACAACACAACCTGAGCCACCAAACACAGCCTCATTCAACGTCAATCTCTCCCCACAAATTTATCGAACCTTGCCGCTAAAAGGGAGAAGAATTAGGTTTTTATGCTTAGCGCGTTAACTATGCTAGCTAGCTACGTATTTTTTCCACTAACTTTTTATTTTAATGCCTCCGTCGCAATCTCTCTTATTTACATATTTGCGCTTCTTTGGACTCCTTGCTAACTAAGTATTCTTGTTATCGATTACATTTTTTTATGAGTTGCATCTTCTACTTGTTCTTTTATGTAAATTTTTAATAGACATTCTAGATGTTACAGTCTTTGACGCTGTTCTTCTATAGTGTCGTTCATATATTATACTAACATGTATGCGTATATATTATATTGTTCGATGATCATATAGAATTTTTAACTGGTGACTTATCTAAATTGGTGAACCTCTATCAAATAAATTATTATAACCTGTTTGACCAGGGCATACATGTCATTTTATTGATTCACCTCGTATATATGTGCCGCATCAGACGATCATTGATAGGTCGCTGGGTATGGCATGCACAATATGCCCCTGCAGACCCAATGCGTATTCCTTGGCAGTATTTTTTTTTAATGTATAATTTTTATCCCGTCTCCAAAAATAATAAGGTGAATATTTGTGCTTCTAGAGTGAACATGAGTTCAGGAGGTTGTGACAAACAG
The DNA here is from genome assembly GCA_946598075.1 of Artocarpus hirsutus. Classification (NCBI taxonomy): domain Eukaryota; kingdom Viridiplantae; phylum Streptophyta; class Magnoliopsida; order Rosales; family Moraceae; genus Artocarpus; species Artocarpus hirsutus. Next base: position 28,800 of record CAMOHE010027050.1, read on the forward strand.
GAAGCTTCTTATATCCAAATTAGGCATGATTAACTGATTAGGACTATATCCCACGTGCTTTTTACACATATAGCAGAATTTTAGTGATGGAGTTGAAATATAGCAAAATTATCAAAAAAATTACAAGAATAGTAAAAAATATATATATGATTAATATAACTACAATGTAATCATTAAGATAATGACTTTTTTTTTTTTTGGCAATATTATGAAAATTTAGCTAAATTTCAAGTTTAGATATTTTGACGTGTAGTCATGTAATTTTTCCTTTACTTTTTGACTATTTTAGAAGTAGGCCGGGTCATACTACCTCACTAACATCCATTGATGTGCAACTTTCAGAACAAACTCAACGAAACAACAGCACGGTAAATAGTAGGGACGGAAAAGGCAACAATTTTGTCAGCAAAATTACTGCAATATCCAGAGAAGAAGACATAAGTACTCCTATTAGCATCTTCAAAGTCCCTGACTCTCTAACTTCGGCCAAACCAGAAGCCTATGTCCCTCAGCTAATAGGCTTAGGACCTATCCATCACTTGAGGCCTGAACTTCAACACATGCAGATGTACAAGGTTATGGAGGCCATAAGAATTCACAAGGGATTCATAAGCGGCCCCGAGTTTGATAAAGTCATTGGGATTCTTAAGGAGTTAGTGGCCCCATCTGTTCGTGCCTCTTATAACATCTACTTAGATATGGAAGATGATGTTTTAGCATGTGTAATGGCTGTTGATGGCTTGTTTCTGTTTAAGTTACTTTGCTGCTATGGAATCAGAAAGGACGCTCTCGGTAATTCATTCTCTTTGCGCGACTGGGTCGTTAAATCTTCGGAGAGGAAATTGGCTCAGGAAACAGCCGCTCAAGTAGCCATGATGCTCAAGAACCAGATTCCTATGTATGTTTTGAAACTTATCTTTATCATAGAATGCTGGTTAGATTACGAAAAGAACAAAGATGTTGCAAGGGTTCTTTTCCCAAAAATCTTGTTGGGTTTTTGTGGACGCTTCTCACCATTGAAAACAGTGGAGAATTATCCTCTCTATAAGACCTTACGGCATGCCCATTTGTTGGATCTTCTCTACAATTTGGTCACCCTCAAGCAGTCACCTGAAAAGCATTTTAAGGAAGAAAAGCATGAGTTCGAATTATTAGATGGTATAGTAAAGAATGCTGGCCTTTCATGGGAAACATACGAACCGTGGAGCATGGCTGCCGCGGACCAAGTCATCGGTGCCGCCGACCAAATCATTCAGCTTGTACACGGATTACTTGGACTACCATGGTCGCAGACAAAGTCAAGTATAGTATCTGCCTTGAAAAAAGAAGTTCCTGAAAAGGAAGTCTTCATTCCCAGAGCCTGGAAACTCCAGAAAGCCGGAGTTAAATTCGATGTTGCCGCGCACATCACAGACATTAAATTTGAGCCAAATGAAGTCTCCTTTTGCCTTCCGGTCGTCACAATAAATGCCAGCTTTGAGGTTATAATTAGAAACTTGGTTGTATATGAAGCCATGATCAAGTCTGGGACAGGTGCACCGATTCTTAATTGGTATGTTGAATTGATGAATGGGCTTATTCAGACTGCGGAGGATGTTCGGGTGCTTAAGGGAAAAGGAATCTTAAAACCGGAGTCCATCGATGACGAACAAGTCGCGGAGATTTTCAGTGGGATGAACAAGTTGGTAGAGTTGAAAAACATCCCAAGTAATTTAAATGATGCCGTTAATGAGGTCAAAAAATACTACAATCATGTGTGGTGGGTGTCAACGTTTAAATTCATGGACAGGTGCTGGCGGACTATACGGAAGTGGTACCCTGTAATTGCTTCTCTCTTGGCATTGTTTTTATTGGCTGCCCAAGCCATTTGCTCGGTCTATGGATGTTCTCGTTTTTCCTTCAAGACGAGCAATACTCCTCAGGCTCACCAGGGTATGCCACTACCTAATTCCTTGAGGTCTCATCTCATGTAGCCTTATATCATACATACATACATACATATATATATATATATATGCAGCTTTCTCCGATATTATGTATGGTATGTTTGGTGTACTCCTTGTTGATGTTGGATGTTAATTTAGAATTGCTAGAATAAATGTGATATGTATTTTGCTTACTGGAAGCTCTTAGTCATGAATTCTTGGCCATTATATGTGTGAGTGGAAGCCACTATCCCGATACTGACCCTGAGAATTTTTAAATATCTGGTAACAATTACGGCTATTATTTGGATGGACCTTTTTTGTGATTATTTATTTATTTATTTATTTGAAGAGAGCAAGTGTTTCATGCTTTTGTCGGATATTATATTCCTTGGCAAACGCAAAATAAACAACTATTGCTTGAGGCAGAGTGGTCTGCAGATACTGAACATACTTTGCTTTAAGTAGGAATATTTTGACGATGAGCTGTAGATTAATTGAATGGATTTCTTCATTTCATGACAAAAAAGAAAAAAAAATAGAAAATGATTGTTAATATGGATTTTTCAAGCAAAAGGCACAGCATCTTTAGACAGTGAGAGCAAGCATGTCCTTCCATTTTGTGAACAATTTGGAAACGAATAACAACATTAAGAAAGCAACAATAATGTGAAAATTCGGTGAAAACAAAATATGGATAAAAAGAAAATGAGAAACAATCTAACCACGAGAAACGACATCAGCATCAAAAACGACGATAAGTTTTAGAACGACAACAGCACAGACAAAAATAACCGTAGGAAACGACAAAAGATAACAGATTAAAAAACGCAGCATTAGGAAAAGACAACTTGAGAGCTAGAAAAAGACATTATACAGAATACAAGTAACAAAGGTACACTCGAAAACGACAGCTATTAGGGAACAATGAACTCAACTGAGAAAAAATGTATCATGGAGAAAACGACATTAAATATATTATCCTTAAAAACGATATCATTTTATAAATTGACAACTTGATAAATATATCATGGAGAACACGACAATAAATATATTGCCATAAAAACGATATCATTCTATAAACGACAATAGCATGGAAAATGGTAACAACAAATTAGGAACGAAACAATAAAGAATGACAAAAGGATATATCATGGAGAAAACGACGATGAATATATTACCATAAAAAACGATATTGTTGTATAAACGACAATAACATAGAAAATTATGACAACAAATTAGGACGAAAACAGGAAAAAAATGACAAAATTAACATGCGACTGAAAAAACGACAATCAGGGGGGAAAGATGCCACCAAGATAAAATCATAATGAAAACAACAACAATTTTAAAGCTGTGACATACTATGGTGTAAGTTGTCATATGCTGAGTATTTTCAACCAAAAATTGAATTTGGTTTCAACCAACACTCCCAGACACTTTAGAACTCAAGCCGAGAGGATTTTCCAGAGAACGTGCCCCAGAATTTTGACGATGTAATATTTGATTCCATAACGAATCTTGTTGCTGTTGTGTACTTGAGTGTGTTGTTGGTACGCGAGATCAATTGGTCAAGACTGGTGATTGGATTGTCTCGAGTTGTATGCAGTTTGCAAGCAGAGTAATTTCTAGGAATATCACAACAGACATCTTTATCTTTTATCTTTATTTTTTTTTAACACAAACGTAAAATTTAAGGTTTTTGGAAGCTCCTGAAATTTCTCCTCAGTTGTCTATGGACTTTTAATTTTAGTAAACTACTGCTTAAATTTTAAATTTAATAAGGTGTTGCATGATGCCTAGATATTGATGAGGTTGTTGGTAAAAAAACAAAAAAAAAAAAAACAAAACAAATAAGAGGCAAACGCACCCATTAATGGCCTAAAAAAGGGACAAACGTATAATTGATAGTTCAGACGTAAACTCCGTTCGGTAGGAATCAGTGTTATTTTGAATAATAATAGTTATAATAATGTTAGAGTATGGTGACTCGAATTCAGTTTGGTCTGACTTTAAAAGCTTGCAATACGATATGGACCATTGTATTTGGGCCGTTTAGTTTATGTTTTGAACCCATAAGGTTTTTTTTTTATGTCTACATATATGATGTATTGCGTTAGGATTTAGTATTATCATTTTAGCCTCCCAAATCGTCTCCATCTTGTAATCTTTTCGAGTTTAGTGATTTTTTTCTCCTCTGTCTGTAGTTTTTCTGTCTTTGGTTTCTACGTAAATCTTTGTGTGTTTTTATACTTTGTTTCTATCATATTATTTTCGTAACAAATAATAATAATAATAATAATAATAATAATAATAATAGTGTCATGTTGAGAACGACATTAGAGATAAAATGACAAAATATTATTTGATAAACGATAAAAAAGTTTGGAAGATGCTAATTATGAGAGAAGACGATGCGACAAGAATTTTAAAACGATAAAGATTTTGTATTGAAACGGAAACAAAACATGAAAGTCTAAGTCACCAACAACACAACTAAAAAAAAGAAAAAAAAAACAAAGAGTGAGCTAATAACAGAAAAATAATTGTAACGACATTATAGACACACCGACAATAGTTAAAAAGGATAAGAAACCCACACAGTCGTGGATAATCACAGTGAACTTGAAAGAAGGAGAATACAAAATTCTAATAATAAACGTCATTAACCATGAGATGTAATGTACTTTCTATAATGGAGAAAGCAACGTGTTTTGAAATAACTGATAACAATAACATAAAACGACAACAAAGTGAATACCAAAAATTTTTTCGGAAGGGAACAAAAAAACAATTAACAATACTGAGGAACGACAATATATAACCTGAAGACGCTCGGGAAACGACGTAACCATTAAATATGACAACAATGTACGAAACCTCATCATGGAGAAAATTACAGTAAACAAAAAAAGAAAAGAAAAGGAAAATATCAGTAACACTAAAAACGACAATAAATGAAAAAGGGTACTATGTAATTGGGTAAAAACAATGCCTTACGGATCCACTCTCGTGCGACTAGAGTAGTAATATACAAGATGCTTTACTAATAAATAAAAATACTTTAGATCAACGTGAAGAATAGAATAATAAAAAAAGTTTTTGTAAGCATTACTCAAATCTAGATTGATGATATCTTTTACGTGGCATAAAACGTGGTAATGCCAACCGACCAACTTCTGTGAAGGTCATAAATTCCCCTAGTACAATAGGAACAATTCCCCCCCAAAAAAAAAAGCAATTTTTTTAAATGCTTAACAAACAAGTTAAAACTTAAAGCTGAATTTAAATATTATAATAAGTAAAAATTTTATACTTTAATATATTTTTACTTTACACTGAACAATTAAATTCATACGGTAGCAATTGAAACTTTAGAGTAAGTTAAATATTTTCTCGTAAGCCTTTATAATAGAATATAATTTTTTGATGGAGCAAGCAAGAGTCGAGTAAGAAAGTATATAATGTGATCAAGGCATATTGAGACAGAGTACATCTCACACTTAATAGGTAGTTCTACCTATGAAGAGCAAGTTATTAAGAGCTGTAGAGCCAAGATAAGAAGCATATAACAACATAAAGAGAGAGCAGTTTATCTCTAATTGCTATTTTTTATTTTTTCCTGGTGAAGTGTTTAATTGTTAATAAGTTTTACAATTTTTACGTCATGAGCTCTTCTGACGTGAATCCCAATAATAGTTCTCCAGACCTCCCTCAACCACCGCGTATTGAAATTAGTATTTTTCTTCTCTTTTTTGCTTTTTATATCTTTTCTTTCTTTTGTTAATATTTTGGCAAATTCTTTGAAAGTATCAAAAAAAGAACCTCTCAATAGACATCTATTTTTTAGCTATCAGTCAAGCAAAATAAAATAATTTTGACCAAATTTTACAATTTTAGAACGTATACTATTAGTGGAATTCCCACAAAAAAAAAAAAAACCACTTTTTTTTCTTTCTCTGATGAAGTATCTAATTGTTAGTTTAGATCAACAGATTTTTATTTATTTTATTTTATTTTATTATTATTTTTTTTATGATACGGGTCCTGATAATAGTGCTCCACAACCCCAACCAACTTCAGCATCTCAACAGACACTTGTAATAACGGGTGTTTGCTTCTTTTTAAGTTTGTACATTTTGTTTTTTCATTGAGATCAATTATCTTATTACGAGTTCAGATTGAGAAAAGTTATTCTCTCCTCATGAGCTCTTCTGACACAGGTCCTGATAATTCTCAGCAGCTCCAAGATTTGTGGTCATCATTCGGAGAATTACCACCTATTGAAGAGGGTACATATTTTGCTTTTCTTTTATGTTTGTATCATCTGAATGAGAGAACTTTTTTTCTTTAATTTGTTTTCGATAACACTGAATAAGAGAACTTTGCATCTGTTTTGTTTTTTGCCCCCTCTGATAGAGCTTCTAATTTCTGTTTAGATCTAAAGAGTTATACTCTCATGAGCTTTTATATTAACATAAGTCCTATGGTATTGAACATCCAAAAAATTACCCGGAATTGTTATGGCTATTTTTGTTTGTCTTTTATGGTATTATAGAAATAAGAGAATTTGATATCTTATTATAGAAATAGTTGATTATGTTATTATAAAACCAGTAAAGTTATCACGTCTATTATAATATTTATTGGAACTTAGCGTTAAAATTTACTAGATATTTCAATTGTTTCATAGTTTCAAAGAGCTTCTATAAAAAAAAATCCAGCAACAAGAGTTTTTTTTATCATTTGTATTCCACGCAATTTTTTGCTTAAAAATATGATACCTTGTATTTTTAGACTGTTGCACATTCATATCTTTAGATTTTAAATTTATGCTAAATTATATTGAAATCTTAGAACTTGTCTCTCTTACAAAAATAAAGGAAAAACGTATATTAGTTTTTAAAAAGGATAAAAAATCAAGAGAATAAAATTGCTCCAAATTTTGAAAAAAAAGAAAGATAATGAGGACATTTAAAATTAGATTTTTAGTAAGGTGTGTGTGTGTGTATATATATATATAAATTAAAAGTAGTTTGGTAACATATAAAAAAAGGGTTTTATTATTTTAGATCAAATGTTTTAAAGATGCATCACCGTATCTTTTTATTTGGAAAATATAAAAAAATACCTAGTATTCTTTAGAAATATTATTCTCACTCCGTGAACATATATTTTGGGAAATGAAGTTTCCAACTTACCCTTTTATTAGCAACCTCAAGTAAACTTTATGCATCTATAACAGAAAATAAAAACAAAAAATTTAAGAAAGAAGAAAGAATCCCACAAACATGGTTTTGTTTTATGAGGTTTTTTTCTAATATTTCGTTTTGACTTTCTTTTATGGTTTTTTTTCTTATAAATTTTAGAAATTACTCGATAATATTAGCGTAATACTAAAGCAGCAAAAAAGTGTGGGTTCATTAGAATTTTGTCTACTCAAATTTCCTTTCTTCTTCACCATGTCATTCTCTATCTAATTATGAGCCCTCCCCCTCCGATCCCTTGTTTAATAATTCGTGTCTTCAAATCACTAAAATCTATCAATATGTTAACTCTCAGAGACTCAACAAACTCAGCGAAAAAATAAGGCCGAGAAAAGCAACAATTTTGTCAACAGAATCACTGCCATCTTCGAGGAAGAAGACGTAGATGCTTCTGTTAGCATCTTCAAAGTCCCCAGTTCTCTAACTTCAGCCAAACCAGAAGCCTATGTCCCACGGCAAATAGGCTTAGGACCTATCCATCACTTGAGGTCAGAGGTTCAACAAATGCAGATGTACAAGGTTTTGGAGGCAAAAAGAATTCACAATGGATTCAATAGCAAGATTAAGTTCAACAAAGTCGTCGAGATTCTTGTGCAGATAGTGGCCTCATCCGTTCGTGCCTCCTATAACATCTACTTAGATATGGAAGATGATGTTCTGGCATGCATAATGGCCGTTGATGGCTTGTTTCTGCTTTATTTGCTCTGTTGCTATGGAATTAAAAAGGAAGTTTTGGCCAATTCAAGATCTTTAAGCCACCTAGTTAACTCTTCTGGGAGAAGCTTGGCTCAGGACACGACCGTTCAAGAAGCCATGATGCTTGAGAACCGAATTCCTATCATCGTCACGAAAGTCATCTTGATCATTGAAAGTTCAAAAGCCTCACTGCCACAACCGATCAAGATTGTAAGTGATGTTTTACCAAGAATCTTGTTGGGTTTTTGTGAATTCTTCTCCCCTTTGAAGACAGTGGAAAATTATCCTCATTACAAGGCCTTAAAGCATGCCCATTTGTTGGATCTTCTCTACCATTTAGTCACACTCAAGCACTCACCTGAAATTAATCATGAGGAAGAAAAGGAGGAGTTGAGCTCATTAAAAGAGCTATCTGAGAAAGTTTCTAAAATCCTTGGACCTAAAATCCCTAGAGCTAGGAGATCAGTAGAAGAATTGGCAAGGACGGCTCTTGAAACGGGCAAGAGGCTAGCACCACCAGGATACCAACAACCCTTTGAGCTTGCACTAACTTTACTTGATCTACCATTTTCGGACATAAGATCCGCTTTAAAAGAAGAAGTGGCTGAAAAGGAAGTTTTCATTCCCAGAGCGTCGGAACTCCAGAAAGTTGGAGTCAATTTCTGTGTTGCTGATCACGTCACAGACATCAAATTTCAGCGAAGCACAGTTTCCTTTTACCTTCCAGTCGTCAAAATAAACGACAACTTTGAGGTTGTAATAAGAAACTTGGTTTTATATGAAGCCATGATCAAGTCTGAGACAGAACCGCCGATTCTCAATTGGTATGTTGAATTGATGAATGGCCTTGTGCAGACTGCGAAGGATGTTACGGTGCTTAAAAAGCAAAAGATCATCTTAAAATCGGAGTCCATCGATGATGAACAAGTCGCAAAGATTTTCATTGGGATGAACAAGTCGGTAGAGTTGACAAACATTCCAAAGAATTTAAATGATAACGTTGAATATGTCAAGGGCTACTATAATAATGTGTGGTGGGTGTCGACGTCGAAATTCATGAACAAGTTCTGGCGGAATACGAAGAAGTGGTTCCCTGTTTTTGTTGCTCTCTCGATTTTGTTTCTATTGGCTCTTCAAGCATTTTACTCCGTCTATCATTGTTCACGCTTTTCCTTCAAGATCAGCAATGCTTCTCATCACGTTCTGCAGGCCAGTTCGCCACTACCTTCTTTGAGCTCTCATCTCATTTAGCTAATTTATATCATAAGCTTCCGCTGATATTATGCATGTTATATGTCTAGCGTACTTCTTGTTGAAGATTAAGCTTTTATGGATGTTGGATATTCATTAAGGATTGTTGAAGAGTAAACTTTTATATTATATGCTTCCGTTGATATTATACATGTTATGTCCAGTGTGCTTGTTGAAAAGTAAACTTAATTGGTGTTGTTTGTTAATTAAGAATTGGAATGCATGTCATGTATTTTGCTTCTTTTGAAGCTCTTTGTCATCTTTTTTAACTTGTGTGTATTTGTATAAGGACTACTCTAATCGCGACTTAATTCCAATTTATGCTCGTGTTTTCAGTTAATCGTCATTTTTTAAATTGATGTCGCTTGCTTGGACTTTTTTTTTTTTTTTTGGTCGTCGTATTTCCGAATTCTTGTCTTTTTTATTTAGTTGTATTTTCCATTGTCGTCTACGTCAGAATTTATTTATTTTTTCTCCATGTTGATGTGGCTTTTGTAGATTGTTTCGTTTCTTCTTGTCTTTGTCGTGTCTTAGTTTATGTTGTCTTTGGGCCATGGTCCCTTCTGCCATGCTTTTTCCATTTTATTGTCTTCTTAGTCTGTTTGAGTTATGAAATTATTTTTCCTATGATATTCTGATATTATCCTTTTGTCGTTTTAATCTCTTGCTACTTTCAAAGCTATTGTCGTTTCTTATGTGTTTCCTTTTTCATTTTTTTCCCTTTTGAAATGTTTTTTCCGACTTATTTTCGTTCTTTAATGTCATCTTTACTAGTTAAGGTTTTTGAGTTAGAATCGTTTTACAAATTGGCTATCGTTTCATCTGTTTTATTTGTTTATTGTTGTCGTTGTCCTTGATTATTGTCACTTTCAGATTGAGTCTTTTGCGAGGCTTGGTCGTTTCTTCGAGTTCTTATCGCTTTTATTCACTATTGTTACTGTTAAGGTATAGAGCTTGTATACCTTGTCTCCAGTTCAGCAAAATGACAATGAAAACGACAATAACTTAGAAAAATGATGAAACCTGGAAAAATTATAATAAATTGCGACAACGAAGAAAAAAAACCAATAAAATAGTTAATGAGTGACAACAACTTTGGAATTACCATAGGCGCTAATACAGGTACAAGGAATTGGTAACTAACCGTTAAACTAGTAAGAGCTCTGTCTGATTATGGGGTATACAGGAAACATATACAAGTACAAACAAACTTTCTTTTTAACTTTCCTCAATAAAAGTAAATAAAGAGAAAAAAAAAAAGTTTTAACCATTGTGTAGTTTCGTTCTTTTCTTTTCTTTCTTTCTTTTTTTTTTTTTTTTTTAAATGAGGTATGTGTAAATTTCCACAGCGCCATAATTTATTTATCAAGTTTGTCTCCTTCGCTAAATAATTTGTTGCGGACAAGGTTAGTTCCTGCAACTCAAGTGCACAGGCATCACTGGCCTACCCACCGGGGTTTTTTAAAAATAATTTTTTCAAAAAATTTAATTCGGGCAATGACTTTTTATTTTTTTAGATTTTTGAGCATCAAAAAATTAATTTTTTGGATATAAAAAAAGTTTCAATTTTTTTTGTTTTTAGCCTACTTAGGTTTCTCTCTTCGATACAGTCCTTTTTTTTTTTTTTTGAAAAAACTGAGGCAGTTTCAGTGTTCAAAAAAAGCATTTTTTTTGTGCAAAAAAAAAAATCATTTACTTAATTTTAAATTTTTTTTAACCATTTTTTTAAATTTACCCCCTACGAATCAATATCTCTCTCTCTCTCTCTCTCTCCCAAACCTTCCAATCAATGCTGCACCAGTTGTAAATTAGTTGGCTTTGGTGAAGTATCTCTAACTATATTTTGATAAATTCACGGTGCAAATTTGAAATTCACTTGTACCAAAAGTTCTTGAATTAATCTAGCCTAAGAAATTGAGGTGATCATAATGGGTCATAGAAGTTTTTATTTAAACCTTTTAAAAAAGAAGTTTTTGTTTTGTTTTATTTTTATTTTGGTGATGTCTAAAAAAGGGTGCCTTCTTTTTTTTTTTTTTTTGGTAGAACAGGATTCCAAAAAAAAAGGGATGATGTTTGCCGCTTATTATTTGATGTTTTTCATGACACTTACAAATCAGAGACCCATTGTGGATTTTGCATTTGGAAATAATGTGGAACGACTCATCTTCCTGGCCATTATTTAAATGATTTTTTCTTAAACTTAAACTTCAACTTAATCTTGATCATGAAAATACATAATATATTTTTTTTAACATAACCAAAATACTTAATTATATTACTTAGTTTTTCCCATAATATTTTATAAAACATTTGCTTACTTATAATTACAAACCATTTATTTAAACATTCATACAAGCTTACTACTAAACCGTGACATACTATTAAAATAAACATTTTATCAATAAGCCAAATTAAAACGTGGAGTAGTATCTATAGCCCGATGATCGCATTTGTCCACCGCTGCGTTGGTAAGATTTCGTACAGCATTAAGGATCTAGATGAGCTTTCGTTCAGCAAGTCCAAATACGTCACACAAAACATTTATAAGATTACAACAGTAATGTAATGCATGGTTCCATGTATGCTTACTTATGAACATTTTTATAACTTCTATTTTGGGACCAAGTGATCGTACCAAGTGCGTGTAATCATCAAACTCCGAGATCGAATCTTATCTTGATGCTTCCCTTGGGTTGGGAGACTTATATATCTCACTTGATAGAGGTTGGTACAACACTTTATTATCTTATTTTTTCTTTCTTAACTTTCTCAATGCTGCAGGCGAGGTTTTGGACTTACTTAAACCTTGCGCTAACACTCTTCTTAATTTCTTTTTTTTTTCTTTGGTTAGTCGTCTTTATATCTAATTAACGTGACACTCGACTATTAGTTCATGTCTAAGTTAACGGTCTAATTCTATATCATTTAAGTTATGTAAATTGAAGCCAATTAACGTCTCATTTAACTGCTTTGAACTTTGTATGACGAGAATCAATTGCTTGTTTTAAAACTTTAAGCTTAATTGGTAAACTCGGATCCATTTTGACTGTTTTTATATAAATAACATTTTTGCCCTCAAAAGGCCTTGAAAAATCATTTTGGAACAAAATTTATGATTGCTTGCAGCATAAAAAAGTTAGTAAATCTGTCTACATAATGAGAAAAATACAATTTTTCTTATCTTTACGGTTTCGGCCTGAATTGTAAAAATCTTGGTATTTTTGCCCCTAACAGGTCTTGAAAAATTTTCAAACTCTTTGGAAATAATCTTGGATTGATTTTCTGCTCAAAATAGTGAATAAAACCTGACTATGAGTAAAAAATACAGTTTTCATTGTTTTCCACAGTTTTGACCCAAAACATGAAAATTTTGACATTTTCGCTCCTGTCATCAAATCAAAACTGTTTGGCATTATTAGGTGTTGTTTTTAACAAGGATTAAAACATTCTAAAGGCTCATGGGTAGATTCAATTATTTTAATAACATTTGCCCATTTTTACCATTTAAAAAGTTTTACGATAAAATTTTTCAAAATTCGTAACTCAAAATTGGTGTGGAATTAACATGAACCTTATTTCATGAGAGTTGACAGTTGCAACGAAATCTATAACTTTTGTGTTTTAAAGTTTCTTAAAATCAATCGTTTCGGTGGACTTTTAGCTAATTTTCTAAAAATCATAATTTTAAAAAATGGCATTTTCGGCTAGATTTAGTTGGATTTCGAGAAACTTTCTTCACAAAAAACATTTATCTCAACGTTTCCATAAAATCATATGTTGAGCTCAGAAGCCAAATTTGTCTTTAAGTATGTCTAAACTTAAGATTTTTCAAAATTATTTGGGGCTCATTTGGCACAGTTTCTGTTGGTGCTTTTAGTTAATAGAAGAAGTAAACAAAACCTGTAGTTTTTCAATAAGTGTTTAGAATCATATTTTTAAAAGAGTTTTATTGGGTCAACAAGGTCTCAATTTTTTAAAGAAGTTACAAAAATGCTATATTTAAGCTTATAATGTATTATTAATATTCTGGCACAAGTTTCAAAGTCTATTTCAGAAGTGTTTTTTTGAAAAATTTCATTTTATGGCTTTAATAGGAAATATTTCTAGAAAGTAAAAGCACTTTTGACAGTTCACCCAAACATTTCTAGAAGTAGCTTTTCGACTCAGGAAACCAAAAGTAGCTTTTAGGAAGCCCTCCCAAACAGGCCCTTGAAGTGTGTTGAGACACTTTTGCAATGAAGTTCCTTTTTATAAACAAACCCTCAAAGTTTAAGCTTAATCATCACATCCAAAGCTATATAACATACAAATAAATCATATCATAAAAGTCCCTTACATGGCAAAGTCCAAAAATCATTATTTACAATCCATAAAAATTAAACACACAAGCTTTAAACAAAGATTTAAAGTTAGGACCTAGTGTGGTCCAATATTGTTGAGTCATGTTCCTTTACGGATATAGCCTCTAAAAGTCCTTATCCTCTAGAACAAAATATAGAAAATCAATATCTACATAGACACTAAACTTTGACAAAAATCCACCTTGAAAAGTTTGGATATTTGCCTTAAAACTCTCTTGAACTTCTCCAATCCTTCTTCAAACTTCCTAATCTTGTTTCTAGGAATGATTAAGAGTCTTGGACAACAAATTTTGTTTGAGGAAATTTGGCTAGAGGGAACGAGTTTTGAGACAAGAGAAAAAAGAGGAAATTTTGCTTCATGAACAAAGCTTGGAGGAAAAGAAAGAAAATAGAATTTCAAAATGCCTTGAGTATTTATAAAGCTTGATCTTGGGGACTTAGTTGTAACAAAATTTTTGCTAATAAACCCCTCTCTAAATTCAGATTTCATGGGAGAAAAAGAGTATTTTTTGCACAATTTTTAAAGTCTACAAGATGAGATCAAAGTACATTCTAATTATGGTGTTTTACTTTAACAGGCTAGTTTTAAACAAAATTGTATTTTTCTTGCTCTAATAGTGTAGTTTAGAGGAGATATTTTTTATCAGTAGAAAAATATCAAATGCATTGTGTACTCATGTAGCTTAATTTCCATCAACATAGTTTCTCTATCTACATGAAAACTAATTCTGTATAATTATATTGTGTTGTTAACTAGATAGCTCTGAGTGACTTTTTATGCTTAATACTGTCATTGGATGGACAGCTAATATGGATATCTGTATATTGTCATCTTTCATACTGATTAGGACTTTAGCATGACCTTTTGATCTTATTTTACCATATTTACTCAATGGGCAAATTTTTGTCATATAATTAAAATCTGTCATAAGATAATTGACTTTAAATTAACCTCATTAAGGCACTTAACAAATTTTGCAGCTCAAAAAATTTGTAAATATTAAAATTTACCTTAATTCACTAAGAATTACACACAAAATGCACATGAAATTTTATTTTATTTCTGTCACATAATTTCCTAATTACAAAATACGAAATTTTATCACGAAATTTATTATTTAAATCTTGATTAAATTTTTGATTTAAACTAATAAATTTTCTTGGATATTACATAATGCTACTGAATAATATGCTATGATATGATGGAGTACAATACAAGAATGGTAAAAAATATATATATGATTAATATAACTAAAGTGTAATCATTAAGATAATGACTATGTAATTTTTTTTTTTTTTTTTTTGCAATACTATGAAAATTTAGCTAAATTTCAATTCTAAAATTTTGACATGTAGTCCTGTAATTTTTTCTTTACTTTTTTACTACTTTAGAACAGACTCAACGAAACAACAGCACGGTGAATAGTACGGATCGAAGAGGCAACAATTTTGTCAACACAATCACTGCAATCTCCGATAAACGTCACATAGATGTTCCTATTAGCATCTTCAAAATCCCTGACTCATTAACTTCTGTCAAACCAGAAGCCCATGTCCCTCTGCTAATAGGCTTACGACCTGAACTTCAACATATGCAAATGCACAAGCCTATGGAGGCCATGAGGATTCACAATGAATTCAACGTATGCATCGGCAAGACGGTTATGTTTGAGAAACTCTTTGAGTTTCTTAAGAATAAGCAGACTGCTACTTGTTCGTGCGTCTTATAACATCTACTTAGATATGGAAGATGACGTTTTGGCTTGTGTAAAGGCTGTTGATGGCTTGTTTCTGCTTAATTTGCTGTGCTGCTATGGAATCAGAAAGGAAGCTCAGGCCAATGCATTCTCTTTGCGCCACTTGGTTAAATCTTCAGAGAGGATATTGGCTCAGGAAACAGCAGTTCAAGTAGCCATGATGCTCGAGAACAAGACTCCTATGTATGTTTTGAAAGTTATCTTGATCATAGAATGCTGCTTAGCTTACCAAAAAAAAAAGGAAAGAGAGATTGCAAGGGTTCTTTTCCCAAAAATATCGTTGTTTTTTTGTGAATGCTTCTTACCATTGAAAATAGTGGAGAATTACCCTCATATGAGACCTTGCGGCATGCCCATTTGTTGGATCTTCTCTACCATTTGGTCACCCTCAAGCAGTCACCTGAAAGAATCGTATGGAAGAAGAGGATGACTTCTGGATGTTAGACTTTATTTTTAAATGATGCCGTTGATTCGTTGCAATTATCACCCTTGAGGCCCGTGTCTGTAATCCAAATCATGGGGCTTGTACACGCTTTACTTGGACTACCATGGTCACAGGTCAAGTCAAGCATAGCCTCTGCTCCAAAAGAAGAAGTGCCTGAAATGGAGATCTTCATTCCCCAAGCGTCGAAACTCCATAAAGCTGGAGTGAAATTCTTCATTGCTGATCACATCACATAAATCAATTTTAAGCAATACACAATCTCCTTTTACCTTCCGATCATCACAATAAATGCCAGCTTTGAGGTTGCAATCAGAAACTTGGTTGTATATGAAGCCATGATCAAAGTCTAGGAATGAACCACCGATTCTTAATTGGTATGTTGAATTGATGAATGGCCTTATAAAGACTACGGAGGATGTTCGGGTGCTTAAGAGTATAGAAATTATAAAGCCAAGAGTCCATCGATGATGAACAAGTTGTGGAGATTTTCAATGTGATGAACAAGTTGGTAGAGTGGAAAACCACGTAATTTAAATGATGCTGCTAGATATGTGAAACACCCGTTATTTTATTAGGTATGATTTTTGTAAAATTTAATGAATAAAATGTCACTTTAGAACTTCTTACTAAGTCTCCGTAAGAAACATTTAAAATTTACCTATCATCTACCTCTACCAACCTTGTCCCGCTACATTAATGCTCAATTAAGTAGCCTCCTTCTCATTTGAAGACATAAAATTAATTTACCTCAACTACCAGGAGACATTGATATATTTTCTCAGCCATCTTTTTAATGCTTCCTTCATCTTCTTCCATAACTTGCCCCATTTACCCCCTCAATTATGTTAGCATTACTTGCTAAAAGTCTCCATGGAAGACATGATAATATTTTCTTTTAATGCTAATTTATTTCTTCCTACAACTTTCCCCATAAACCTACAATTATCTCCCGCTCTTCAATTATTTTGATACATATTTATTCAACCATCACCACTTCCTTCTCTAGTTCTTATTCTCTCCTTTCTCACTTCAATTTCTAACTAAAGACACAAGGCATAAAGCTCCCTTTATAGCCAAGTAACTATAATTCCCTGCCAAATTTGAAGCCGCTTTGGAGTCAATTCAAGTTTAATTTTTAACCTGAACTTTAGTGTTTTTTAAAAGAGTTTTGAGGTAGGTTTTTTTGTAATTCAAACTTGGCTTTAGTATGTATTTTCTCCATATTTAATACATGTTTCCCCCATTATTTGCAAGAAAGGCTAAAGATGTAGTTTGATGATGATTTTGATATAAAACTCATAAGAATATATTTATTATGATGCATGCTGCCTATTTTGGAATGCTTTTGGAATTTTGAATAAGAATAATATGCTTTGGGTTTAAGAAAAACTTAACATTCCATAAACCTTGTATTATCTCTATGGGCAGTAGCTCTTTCTTGAAATTCTGGGATTAGATAAAAATGAATTTTATAAATTGGTTTAATATTTTAAAAGTAGACATTCTAAACTTTCCAACGAGCTATCATGAGCCTAAATCGGAGTTATATTTTATTTTCTATGAATTTTTCAATTCTTGGGTTGGAAACTAGTAAACCTATCAGTGGCAGTATACCACCCGTCTACTTTAAGTAAACCACCCAATAACCCATGTGCTAATTATGGATAGTGAACCCAACTTTGCTCACGTTTTAATCCCTGAATGTTTTACAACCTTTTCAAAACCATCCTAAGTGATTTATGAATCTTATTAGAGACTAAAGTATATAGATTTACACTTAATTCATTTATGGATGTGGTTATATGTTGTGCTTTAGTTTTAATTGTCTTTATGCACGACTTAGGATCAAAGGTGTGTGGAGCTAACGTTAATTAATTCCGAGATTAAAAGATTGTTGAGAAGCTTAAAAGGTAGAGATTCTATTACTTATCTTTTGTAAGGTTTTTATGGAATTAAAATTGATTGTTTTACTACAAGATATATGTTTCTATGTTGAACTGCTATTTTATGAGAATCACATATGAAACTATGACATGAACTCTCCCTGTATTGATTACCGAGGAACATAATGAATTAACATATGTTGTTATAAGTTGGAAAGCATGGTTAGGAAAATTGATTCTATAAATAATGACAGAACATTGAGAAATGGTGAGACGTAAAGAGGGCAGCGGTTACGTCCTTGGGCACGATTACCCTAAAAGGTAAAATAGGGGAAGGTGATAACGCTTCCTTGGGTGGTCGAAAGTCCCAGAATACACGGTATAGGAATCGACTTGGTGAGGACTTAGGGCTTGATGTCCTCTCACTGGAATACTCTCGGAATGTTTGGAGGGTGGCCAAGCTCGCCCATTTGGGTTTCGATAAGTAGAGTGATGTAATGTGAATACCTAGGAATAATGATGAATTGTAATATTTGTACATATGTATAAGTGTGAAACTTGGTAATGGTGAACTATGGTATCCATGAGATATGATCATAATAAACCTCATAATCTGGTATATGATGTAAATTAACTAACCATGCAGTTTTAATGTGGTAATGAATAAAACCTTAAGGTAAGTAATGGTTTTTCTTACTGAGCATGTTGTCGCTCATTCCTTTATATTTTCCTCTTTTCAGGACTTATTAAGTGTGAGATGATTACAAGAAAAATAGTTGAAGAAGCTATGTAATTATATTACGTTGGGATGGCTTCAAATGTAAAGAATGATCTTCATGATAATATAAGCATCGATTGTTACTTTTTGTGACTGTATTAAGATTTGTTGTGGGTTGAAATGATGATGATAACAGCTGTATATTATTAAAATTTAAGGTGTTACATTAAATTGTGGTTTATTTATTTGTTTATGTTTTATTTTTGTTTTAAGAGTTTCTATTCAAGTCCCAGACAAATTACTTTAATGTTTTTTCTTTATTTTCTGATTTTTATTTTATTTATTTAAAAACTATTAACCCCATATAGGGGCGTTACAAGATGTCAAGAAATACTACAATGAATGTTGGCGGACTATGCATAAGTGGTTGGCTGTTTTTGCTGCTCTCTTGGCATTGTTTCTGTTTGCTGTCCAAACCTTTTGCTCCATCTATGAACGTTCTTGTTTTTCCTTCAAGATCAGCAAAACTTCTCAGGTTCAGCAGGGCGGTTTGCCACTACCTTCCTTGAGGTCTCATCTTATGTAGCTGTTTATCTTATGCTATTATATATGTTATGTATAGCGTACTCCTTTTGTGTGTGTTTTTTCCTTTCTCTCTCTTTGTGTAGCCTAGTATACTCCTTGTTGCAAAGTAAACTTTATGGATGTTGGCTCTTAATTAAGAATTACTAGAGTAAATATGACATTTATTTGCTTATTTGGAAGCTCTTGGTCATGACTTGATTGCCATTACAAGTGTGTGTGGGGCAAGGCAACCACCATTCCAATACTAACCCTGAGAAAATTTTTAATGTGGTAGCAATTACATTAATTTTGAATATTATATAGATAAAACTGTTAAGAAGTGTAGAGTTAAATTTAACGTTTTTCATAATAGTACCCCATGTAGAGGATTTTAGAGATCAATCTTTCTAGTAAGATTGCCGTGGGGGTTAGAAGGGAGGCGGGAAGCACTAGCCCAAAATTTTACTACAAAGGTTAAAGAAGAGGTGAAAAACACAAAGGAAAATTTTGATTTTTTGAACCTAGGTGCGCACCCCAACAGATAAATATTCCTGTGGCTGCATGGTAAGACAAAAAGCTATGCGCGGCCACACCCTTGAAGTCTTGTGGCCACACGCAGAGTGAAGCGAGTCGTAATGCTAGGAGAAATCTCGCACAGCCATGGGTATCAGTGCACTAGAGTTAGTGTTTTGAGATTTTTTGGGGTTTTTACGTATTTTTTTGTAAACTTATAAATGGATAGATTGTATTCTTTTCTTTATAGAATGAAAATACTAAAAATTTGGTTGAGAGAGATGCTAGAGAAAAAGCTAGAGAGAGTGTGTATAATTTTTTCTTGTAAACTTTTTCATCATCATAATTAATTATTCTGTTGTGGTTTAAAGTGAATGTAGCTCTCACATTGAGGGTGAACGACTATAAATTTCGTGTCTTCTTATTTATTTTTTGTTCGTCGATTTTTCATTTTCGGTAGAATTAGGGCTTATAATTCACAACAACAACAACATTAAAAAACCTGCTGAGCTAGTGAGTGAAGAGGGCAATGTGAAACTCTCAGATGAGAAGAGTGACGAGAATTCTTAAAAACTATATTAAAATCAAGTGGAAGTTTTGAATCTGAATCTCAAGAAGCTCGGAATTGTCAAATTCTTGTTGCCTTAGTACTCGCTTCGGCATATATATATATATGTACCTTCGTGTACTTGAATTTTCTACCTTAAACTGAAATTTTGAGAAAGAAAGTGCAGAACAGCTCTTGTATGAACTATATACACCTTTATATAAATGTGTGTCGGTGTGAGCTTGTACGCAAGCGGATCTGAAGGCTTTGGGCATTAGTATGGCCAAACTAACAATGTAACACATATTAAGCATTGCAGAATTCAAATAACAAAAAGTAGCTCATCAAAATTTCTTTGATGACAGGTCTTTTAATTAAATTCTTTTCACTGTTAGTTGCGCATGTTAACAATACATATCATATTCACGTTAATTTTTGGCATCTACGCTAATCATGTTTACTTTCCGAAAAGGACATTAACATGTATAATATCAATGAAAGTTTATAAAATAAAGCTGCATATAAGCCCTAAAGGAAGGTAGTTGGAGGACCTGTTGAGCCTCAGAAGTGTAGCTGATCTTGAAGGAAAGCCGAGGACATTTGAACACAGAGCAAAAGGTTTGGATACTCATTAGCAACAATATCAGAAGAACAGCCAAAACTTTGCACCATTTCCTCGCAGTTCGTTGCCACTTGTTGATGAATTTACACACCGAGACTTTCCACAAACCATTGTTGTAGTTTTTAACCCCTTCAATGGCCATGTCTAAATCTGGTGTACTTGTCAGCTCTGTTAACTTGTTCATTCCCCCAAAAATCTTTGCAAATTTTTTGTCCTTAATGAACTCTAGTTTTGAGATAATTCCCGGATCCTTAAGCACTTTAACATCCTCAGCAGTCTCTATAAGCCCATTCATCAATGCAACATACCAATTTAGAATCAAGGATTCTTTCTCAGACTTGATCATGACCTCATATGCAACCAACTTTCGAATTATGACCTGAGACTTGAGATTTAGTCTGATGAATGGGTGGTGAAAGGAGACTGTGCTTGGATCAAACCTGATGGTTGTGATATGATCAGCAATAGAGAATTTCACTCCAGTTTTATTCAGTTCCGACGCTCTCGGAACCAAAATTTCCTTTGCAGACACTTCTTCTCTTGCTGCAGGGGATATACTTGACCTGAGGTCTGACCATGGTAGTCCAGGTAAACCTTGTACAAGCTCAATGGGTTTTTGGAGTTCTGGTGCTGCTATCTCCTTTATTAAGTCAATGATGTGCTCACCAATTGATGCGGTTTTCATGCACATTGAGACTGAAAATATTTCTGGAGCCTGATCTGCAGACCTTACTTTCTCACACATTCTTCTAATGACATCAACACCTCCTCTTCTTCCTCAGGATTCCATTCTGGTGAGTGATTGAGAGTGACCAAATGGTAGAGAAGATCCAACAAATGGGCATGCTTTAAGGCCTTGTAGAGAGGATAATTCTCAACTGTTTTCAATGGTGAGAAAAATTCACAAAATCCCAACAAGATTTTTGGGAAAAGATCACTTACAATCTCCTTCTGTTGTGAGACTTGCGAGCATTCTATGATGAAGATAACTTTCAGAACAAACATATGAATTTGATTCTCAAGCATCATAGCTTCTTGAATGGAAGTTTGCGCTGCCAATCTCTTCCCGGCAGAGTTCACTAAGTGACACAGAGAGCTTGAATTGGCCAGAGCTTCCTTGCTGATTCCGTAGCAGCAAACCAAACCAAACAGAAACAAACCATCAACAGCCATTACACAAGCCAAAACATCATCTTCCATTTCTAAATAGACGTTATACGAGGCACGAACAGATGGGGCCGCTATCTCCTCAAGAAACTTGATGAGTTTCTCAAACTCAATGTTGCTTTGGAATCCCTTCTGAATCTTTTTGGCCTCCATAACCTTGTACATCTGCATGTATTGAAGCTCACGCCGCAAGTGACGGACAGGTCCTAAGCCTAGTAGTTGAGGGACATAAGCTTCTGGTTTGGTTGAAGTTATAGAGGTGGGGACTTTAAAGACGATAATAGGAACATCTATGTTATCTTTCTTCAAGATGGCAGCGACTGTCTTGACAAAATTTTTTGTTTTTCCGGCCATGTGTGTTTGCCTGAGTTTCTAAAGAAAGAAAGGTAATTAAAGTATAGATTTTATTGATTTTAAAGAGATTGTAGTGCTAACACTAGAGGAAGAAGATAAAGCGACTATTAGATGGTAAATAAAATTGGGTATTTTTTAAATTCATTTCCTTTTTTTTCTTTTTGTTTCCTTTCTAATTTTCTACTGAAACGGGAGTTTAACGTCTGAATGATCAAAATTCACGTTACATGCATGTAGACACTTAGCCCAGGAAGGGTTTTTTTTTAATTAAAAAAAAAGGTGCACAGGAAGGTGTTTAATAAAGGACCTATTAACTGTTGCCACACAAGATATTAAGTCATTTAGTCAGTGGTATTGCTCAGTTATTAATGACAAAGTTTGCATTTTCTAATCTTACGTTTACTTTCGCCAGCTTGCATTTGAGGACAGAAAATTCTCAAGAGATTCCAGGGAAAATGACGAAGAGCTAGTCGTACTTCCTCCTTGTCAATTTTTAAAGTATGGTGACGTTAATTTAGTTTGGTCCGATTTAAAAAGCTTATGATACGAAAATTATGGTGAAAAACAAATACAGGATCTACTGATCTTACGGTACGGACCTTTGTATTTTTGAGCCGTTTAGTTTATGTTTTTTGGGCCTATAGGGTTTTGTTTAAACCTCTATATATATATAATGTATTGCATTAAGGTTTCATTATTATCGAATTTTAGCCTCCCTAATCACCTCTATCTTATAATCTTTACAAGTGTAGTGATTTTTCTGCTCTGTCTGTGATTTTTTCACTTCTTAGGTTTCCACAAAAATATCTATGTGTTTTTGTTCTTTGTTTCTATCGCATTATTTTTGTAACACCAACTTTTACCCTTTTCGGTTGAGATCATTGAGAGAGACAAAAAAAAAAAAGAAAAAGATCATATTCTTCAAATATTAGCATCCTAATCCAAACTACATTTAAAACAGCCAAAGGGATCCCACAATTAAGCCAAAAAAATTAAAAGGAAAAAGACGTCCTGCCAAGGAATGCGATAAACTTGTAAGAACGTTCTTGCTAAGGAACTGAGCAAGTTATAAATTAAAGAAATTTTACCCTATAATCTTAACTTAAGAAATTTCTCGGGCTATATTTATTCAAGAACTGGCGCAGAAAGACCATAAGGTATTATTGTTTCGTTTGGAAAGTACATTAGAAAAACAAGTTTAATTTGCTACAATACAAAATATGCTACAGTGTTTAAATTCTAAATTCAACTTCTAACTGATTTCTCAAATGTACCTTATAGGTATTAATTAAGAACTGAGACACTAACACAATTCAATATCATGACTTAGGATTAAAACACATCCAATTTTCCAGATAGGCAATCGCATAGGAGGTTCATCATAAAATCTAAAATAACTCTCGTGTTTTGCTTATTTTTTTAACACGGACCATACAAATATTTAACATCAGCATCTAAAGCATACACATAACACTACATATAAGACCTCAAGGAAAGTACTTGAAAGCCCTGCTGTGCCTGAGAGTTGCTGCCTTTGAAGGACAAACGACGGCATTCATACACCGAGCAAAAAGCTTGGATAGCCACGAGCAACAAGACCAAGAAACCGATAAGCACCTTGCAATAGCTCCACGAAGTCCATTGCCATTTCCAGATGAACTTATATACTGAGACCTTCCACAAAGCGTTGTAGCAATTGTTAACCGCGGCAATCTCTCTGTCCAATTCTGGAGTGTTTGTCGTGCGAATGGACTTACTCATTCTACTGTATAATTTCACGACGTCATCGTCTTTCATGGACCCAGATTGTAAAACTCCTTTAAGAATCCTGACATCCTCAGAACCACTTATGAGACCACTCATTAATTCCATGTAACGGGTAAGAATCAACGACTGTGTCTCCAACTTGATCACGTACTCGTATGCAACTAGGTTTCTAAGCACAACCTCCGAGTTAATGTCTATTTTGACAATAGCAAGGTGAAAGGACCGAGTGCTTCATTGAAACTTAGCAAGTGTGATGTGATCTGCGGGACAGAATTTTATTCCAGCTTTGTTAAGTTCCAAGGCGTTAGGCATCAAGATTTCCTCTACAAATGGTGCAGCATTCACCGTAGAAGATAAATTAAGCGAAAACTGTGACAATGGTAGTTGAAGCAAATTTTGAATGAGCTTAACAGGCTTCTCAATTTGTACCGGTAGTAGGTCGATACCTGGAAAGCCTGATTCGTAAACCGTATAAAAAAAACCCGATGACTCGACCACAAGATCATTAATTTTGCCTCTCCTGTTCTTCTTCCGAATTCTTCTCAGGAGAGGCATTGACAGTGACTAAATGGTACAGAAGATCCACTAAATGGGAATGCTTCAGTGCCTTGTAAAGCGGACAATCTCTCAACACGCTCAAAGGTGACACTGCTTTGCATAAACCCAACATCATCAGTGGAAAATGTTCACTCACAACATTCTTAAGATTTGACTCTCCCGGCATTTCTGAACTTATTTCTATGACCAAGATAACTTTCAGTGCAAGGATTGGGATTTGGTTTTCAAGCACCACAGTGTCTCTAAGAGTTGTGTCCCGGGCCAATCTCCTTCCAGCGGATTCGACTAATTCACGCAAGAACTCCAATTGGACTAGATCACCTCTGCTGATGCCATTGCAGCAAAGCAGCTCAAAAATAAACAGACCATGTATAGTAATTACACAAGCTAGAGACTCATTATCCATGTCCAAATACGTCTCATAACATACACGAATATGTTGGATAAACAGCTTGTTTAGAACTTCAACGAACTTCTTGGACGAAATGTCCGTAAACCCTTTGCAGTTGCAGAGCTTTTTCACCTCAGAACGCTTGTAGGTCTGCATCTGTTGAAGCTCAGGCCAGAAGTGATGATAAGTTCCCAACCCCAACATAAGCTTCTGGTTTGGATGCACTTACGGACTTGGGTGCTTTAAAAATGCAAATCTTAACGTCCTAAGCTTCTGGTTTGGACGCACTTACGGACTTGCGTACTTTGAAAATGCAAATCTTAGCGTCCTGCATGTTATCATCATCATCATGATTTCCCAAGATTGTGTAGATTTTTATGGTGAAATTTGTTGTGGCTCCTGCTGCCCCAGCCATGTAATTGCCTGAGTTTTGTAAGTTTTGCGAGGATGTAAAACCAATGTTATAATATTATCACAAAGTTTAAAACTCGACAAAACAAAGCTAAATTAATCGGCCGTTATAGCAATTCAACTTCTGTGAGAGAATATGCGCAAAAGTTAGTTGAAACTATATTTCAGGCTACAGAGTCTCTGCCACAACAGGATTAATTGGTCTCGTACTTACCGAGCTATCTGACGCATTAGCAGATAAAATATTTTGACCAAAGTTACGTTCAGCGTATCCTTTAGAATACCCGTCTTTTATAGGTAATTTGTCAAAGTAATTCCGGGGAGTTGAAGTAATGGTCTTTGCTGCTGACTTGGATATAATGCTTTCATTGAAAATTGATGGTGGTTGTTGCAATCCAATTACTAGGTTGCTTGCCTCCATTTGGGCAATCTCTGCTTCTTCCATTCTAAAGTCATTAGCATCAAGACCATAGGGATGCATATTGGGGTCCATTTCCTATTATAAGGTTTGGCTCTGAAAGAGTCTCATTTCATCTTCTATCGTTCAAGACAAATATCAACTCGAAGGTCGTGATTAGGAATTTAGCCGCATATGAGGCGCTGATAAAACTTGAATCAGAACTGCTCAGTGTTACGCAGTACGTGGAGATTTTGATTTGGATTATAGGGACCGTTGAAGATTATATTAGGCCATTGTTTCTGTCTTCCTGGCTTACTGCTCCGGGCAAGGAATCTGAAAGGAAGGGAAAAAGAAAGATGATACTTTTGAGATAATTCTTTCAAGTGTTTTTAACCTTCTTCTACTTATTGTCTTGTTTGCCCTCAGTTGAGAATGTGATCAGGTTTTCTGAGAAAGATTTAGAGATTAAAATCAAGTTGATTGAAAATGGAACTTGTATCGAAACCATAGAACAAACAACAAATGCTTTTAATTTACAAATGAGGAGAGTGATGAGAATTCCTTACTGCTATATCAAAATCAAATTGGAGTTTATGAATCTCAATCTCAAGAAGATCAAGGTTGATAGAGACACAAAAAATAAACGAAGGATCCTATAGTTCATGAAGCTGAGAAATTACTCAAAAGCCCAAAGTTTTGTTGCCTTAATATCCGCTTCTGCATACATGTACCTTTTGTGTAGAATTTTCTACCTTAAACTGAAACTTTGTAGAAGAAAGGACAGAAAAACATGACTGGCGTGGACTATATGTACAACTTGACACATATGCGTGTCTGTGTGAACTTGTCAGCAAGTGGATCTAAAGGCTTTTGGCATTAGTATGGAAAATCTAACAATTTGACACAGATAAAGCATTGCAGAATTGAAATAATAAAAATCAGTTCGTCGAAATTTCTTTGATGACAGGCCTTTTAAGTAAATAGTCTTCACAGTTGTTTATGCATGCTAAAAATACATTATCATATTCATGTCTAATTTTTAACATCTAACATTAATCAAGTTTACTTTCCAAAAAGAACAAATCATGTAAAATAGCAGCGAAAGCTTACAATATCAAGGTACACCAAAAAACTAGTTTATCAAAATTTCTTTGATATCATCTAACATCAAGTCCTGTTGAGCCTGAGAGGTGCTGCTGATCTTCAAGGAAAAATGAGGACATTCAAACACAGAGCAAAAGGTTTGGATACTCATTAGCAACAAAATTAAAAGAACAACAAAAACTTTGCACCATTTCTGCACAGTGTCGCCACTTATTCATGAACTTGCAAACTGACACCTTCCACATGCTGTTGTAGTAGTTATTAGCCCCTTAAATGGCCATGTCTAAATCTTGGGTGTTGGTTAGCTCTATTAACTTGTTCATTCCACTGAAAAGCTTTGCGACTTGTTCGTCACTGATGGACTCCGGTTTTGAGATAATTCCCTGATCCTTAAGCACCCAAAAATCCTCAGCAGTCTCTATAAGCCCGTTCATCAGTGCAACATACCAATTTAGAATCAGTGGTTCTTGCCCGTTCATCAATGCAACATACCAATTTAGAATCAGTGGTTCTTTCTCAGTCTTGATCATGGCCTCATACGCAACCAAGTTTCTAATTACAACCTCGGAATTGACATCTAGTCTGATGAATGGAAGGTGAAAGGGGACTGTGTTTGGATCAAACCTGATGGTTGTAATATGATCAGCAATAGAGAATCTCACTCCAGCTTTATTCAGTTCCGACACTTTCAGAAACAATATTTTCTTTGCAGAATCTTCTTTTGCAGCAGAGGATATACTTGACCTGAGGTCTGACCATGGTAGACCAAGTAAACCTTGTACAAGCTCAATGGGTTTTTGGAGTTCTGGTGGTGCCATCTCCTTTATTAAGTCAATGAGGTGATCCCCAATAGATGCGGTTTGCGTGCACATTGGAAAATAAACTGGAACCTGATCTGCAGACCGTACTTTCTCATACAGTTCTTCTAATGACCTCAACACCTCCTGTTCTTCCTCAGGATTCCATTCTGGTGAGCGATTGAGAGTGACCACATGGTAGAGAAGATCCAACAAATGGGCATGCTTTAAGGCCTTGTAGAAAGGATAATTCTCCACTGGTTTCAATGGTGAGTAAAATTCACAAAATCCCAACGAGATTCTTGGGAAAAGATCGTTTACAATCTCCTTCTGTTGTAAGACTCGTGAGCATTCTACGATCAAGATAACTTCCAGAACAAGTATAGGAATTTGATTCTGGAGCATCATGGCTTCCTGAATGGCAGTTTCCTGTGCCAATCTCTTCCCGGCGGAGTTAACTAAGTGACACAGAGAGCTTGAATTGGCCAGAGCTTCCTTGCCGATTCCGTTGCAGCAAAGCAAAGCAAACAGAAACAACCCATCAACAGCCATTACACATGCCAAAACATCATCTTCCATTTCTACATAGATATTATACGAGGCACGAACAGATGAGGCCGCTATCTCCTTGAGAAACTCGACGAGTTTCTCAAACTCAAGGCTTTGGAATCCCTTGTGAATCCTTTTGGCCTCCACAACCTTGTACATCTGCATGTGTTGAAGCTCATGCCTTAAGTGATGGACAAGCCCCAAGCCTACGAGTTGAGGGATATAAGCTTCTGGTTTGGTGGAAGTTATGGAGGTGGGCACTTTAAAGAGGCTAATAGGAACATCTATATCATCTTTGTTGAAGATGGCAGTAATTGTCTTGACAAAATTTTTTGTTTTTCCGGCCATGTGTATTTGGCTGAGTTTCTAGAGTACTTAAGGTAATTAAAATATTGAGTTTAGTGATATTAAAGAAACTGTAATGCTAACATCTAAGGAAGAAGATAGAGGGAAATAAATGAAATTGGGTGGTTTTTAAATTCATCTCTGTGTTTTTTCTTTTTTTTTCCTTCTTGTTTCCTTTTTAAGTTTCTGCTGAAAAAGGAGCCTTAACGTTTACATTATCCAAGCACAAGTTACAAATGTACAGTAGACATTGAGCCCAGGACGGATCAAAAAATTTAGAAAGTGCGCAGGAATGTGTTTAATAAAAGAGCTGTTAACTTTTGCCACCCAACATATTAGTGATCAGTGAGTGGCATTGCTCAGTTAATAATGAGAAATGTTACAAAACTAGTAATAAATCATAACTCTTGTAGTTTCTAACCTGGCAATTTACTTTTGCCAGCTCGCATTTGAGGACAGACGGTTCTCAAGAGATTCTAGGGAAAATGAAAAAGAGCTAGTCTCTCCTGCTCACCAATTCTTACACTTCGGGGTTGAGAATTTGAGATTACTGACTAATTAAAATATATATATATATATATATATATTTTTTTTCCCAGAGAGTCGAACCAGAGTTTGATACTCATGGATATATTTTGCATGTCCAAAAGGTAGTCTTGTAGCCCAACCTATTTCTGAAGTTGGTCAAAATAAGACCCAAAATGAAATTGAAACTACCTTATCATCTGTTGAATCTCATACCTCAAAGTGATGATAGGGTCTTGATTACGCTGAATTAGGGAGATAATTATAATAACTTACAGAAGTGAGCACTCTAGATCAGATACAAATATTAACAACTTCCTAATCTCTTATGTTAGCTACATCTGCGAAAAAGCTAAACACCATGTGCTAACATAATCTCTTCTGTTAGCTATAGCCTATATTTGTTAATGAAAGCCTCCACCAAAATAGATAAATAATAATAAAAAATAAAATTTGTACCTTTTAGTATTCAGAAAACGCACACAAAAGCAACACATATATTATGCGTGTAGTTATTAACTGCCATTTTGATAAGAGCAAACCTATTCAACTTCATAAGATTAAACTTTGTTATTAACAATACAATAAGACTTGGTCTAAAAAGTCACAGTTTTGTGAGCAGCAAAGTATAACCTCATGAAAATAAAAAGGATTTTTTATGATAAACATATGTAATTTTAAAAATGTCTTAGTTAATCACGACCTATCTATGTCGTTCACATATTAACGACTTGCGTTTAGAGATGCTCTCCAGTTCCAACACACAAAACGACGTCGCCCGAATAGTTGCTAACCCCCCATTCTTACATTCCCAGCGGCCTATTGAAATATTAACAGCCAAAGGATATCAAGCCCCACACCGAATCCAACAAATAACAACCGTTCGATGGTCCCCATTGTTGCAGCATTACATGGGTTTCCCATTATTGATTTTTCTTGAGATAAAAGGGTGTTCTTGAGTTAATTTTCTTTTCGAGAGATGTCCGTTGTTTTAACAAAACAGAGGTATAAAGAATTTTTTCGATAAAAGTGTAAAAAGCCTAAACAAAAGGTATAAAGAATTTTTTATTCTTTTTCTCATTTCTGGTCAAGTATAACCTTTGCTACTAGGGAATCGCCGCCTGAAGGGGAAATTTTTATTCATAGAGCTTCCAACTTCACAAAGCCGGAGTGAAATTCTATTATAGCACAAACAAACACTAAACAACCGTCTGGTTTGACTCTGAAACAATCTTGTTTCACCTTCCATTGGTAAAGCTAATAATGTCAACTCCGAGGTTGTGATTAGGAACTTAGTTGCCTACGAAGCCATGAAAAAATTCGAAAAAAGACTGCTGATATTTTATGCAGTATGTGAAGATTTCTCAGTGCAATTATAGAGAATGATGAAGATGTTAAGGTGCCTAGGATAAGGGTGTGAATTTGAGTCTACAACAGATGATGTGACAATCTGTTCAAAGCTGACAAACGAAATTGATTTGGACAAAGCAATTGAAGAAGTAAGTGCTACAATGGTTTGTGGAAGGTTTTGGTGTGTAAGGTCATTAAGAAACGGCTGAGTACTACATGGAACTTCTGTAGAGTATTTGCTGTTTGGGTGATCCTTATTATGCTGGTTTGTCGATACTTTTTGTACAGTTTATGGTTGTCCTTGTTTATTCAAGTTTATTTTGTTGAGGTTTTACATTTAGCCGTATATATTACTAGAATGAAGGGTGGTGTTTAGTTTATGGTACATCTACAAGGCAAAAACTAATTTCAAATGCAAAAGTCAAATCATTACAGAGATGCTAATTTGTACAAAAAGGCATAATTGGGCAGGCATTGGGGCATGAAAAAAGTAGGCCATATTAGGCGTTAGGCCATTGGCTCAGTCTTCCTGGCTTATTGTCCCGTACAAGGAATAGAAAAGGAACGATGAAACTTTTGAGATAGTGCATTGAACTTTCTTGTACTTATTCTCTTGTTTGCAAGTCAAAAAGAAGCATTTCAAACTATCATGGAATTGTGATCACATTTTCAGTGAAAGCAACAAGGTAAGGTTGATTAGAAGTGGAAAACGGGCATCAAAACCAGATTACCATTATTGTGCGTTCAAGCTAATACAGATAACTCAAGGACACGAAGTAGGCTTACAGAGCATTACAGGAAAACAAACATGCAGCATATCATCATGTATCGAAACTCTCTGTTTCAATGGTTTAGACAGATAACTCAGTTGGAGAAACCAGAATTCCGTCAGTGTCTGCATAAAGCCATTCACCGTCACGGATCCTTGTCCCTGCAACAGTTATTGGAACATGTTTCTCTCCATGCCCCTTCTTATTAGCTTTCATCGGATGGGAGGCCAGAGCTCTCACCCCAATGTCACATCCATTAATCTCATCGACGTCTCGTATACATCCATTCACCACAATCCCTGCCCATCCATTGTTTTGTGCTTGAACAACGGGGTTGCCACCCAATATAGCACATCGTAAGCTTCCACCACCATCCACAACAAGAACTCTGCCATTGCCTTTCTCCTCAAGCAACTCGCGGACCAGTACATTGTCTTCAAACACCTTGAGGGTGACTATCTGTCCAGAGAACACTTGTCGCCGGCCATATATCTGAAATATTGGCTGGAGTGCCCGGAGATCGCCGCTTGCAATCAGTTGTGAGTTTGCATCACAAACTTCGGCAGTTGTAGCCAAGGCCATTATGGACAGTATCTTCGAGATAGAATCATAAGACAAATATCAAACGCTTTTAATAAACTAGTGCAAGACAATTAGCAGAAAAATTCAAATCCAATTGACAATTAAAAACTGTATCAAACTCATATAGGAATTTAAGAATCCCAATCCAAAGAAGCTCAGGATTGATAGAGACGCCAAAAAGCACAGATCATATAGATCAGGAAGCTGAGAAATAACTCAAGAACCTAACTTTCTTGCCTTATTATTAACTTCTGCGTATATATACCTTTCTTGTACTTGAATTTTCCGCCCTAAAAAATCTCTTATATGTACTATATATACACCTCTACATATGTATGTGTCGGTGAGAGCTAGTTAACAAGTGGATCTAAAGGCTTCTTGCGAATTATTACGGCAAAATTAACAATTAAACGCAGATTAAGCATTGCTATAATAAAGTAATAAGAACTAATTTATCAAAATAAAGGTTGTCAAGCAATTGTTCCGAATTACTTGAAATCTCGGTACTTTTCGTTGGCAAACAATTGGTCCGAATTACTTGAAATCTCGGTACCTTTCGGTTGGCATCTAAATCCACACCACAGAAAAAAGAAGGATACAGATTCTTGTAATCGAGTCTGCTTGGATGCCAAGAAACTGAGAGAAATGCTAAAGAAAAAGAGAAGTTTGAAGACAAAAGAGATGCGCTCAAAATTTGATCCGAAATCAATTTCTCTTCCAATTTTCCCGGGAAACGAACACGCGGTTGATGAAATCAAGAGAAAAAGGAATCAAACTTTTTACCTGCGATCAATCTCGGCCACCGTAGAAACGCTAAGCTCCGCGAGTCAAGAACATGCGCCGCCTTAGAGAGAGAAAGAGAGGAGAGAGAGAGAGCTCTTCACTGCTCTGACTTAAGAGCCTGATTTCCTCGGACAAGAAACCTGGGAAGATAAATACTTATAAAAAATATTTTAAAAAGATGAGAGGATCTGTATTCTGTGCTAGCTGTGAAGCGCGTGGATTTGACAGGTCGGTTTGGACTGTAGTCAGATCATTTTTAAGTATAAATTATATAAATTTTTTATATGTTATAATAACAACAACAAAAAAAAATTATTACAGTGTAAAGTTTTTATATGTTATAATAAAAATTAGCTCTAATTAACAGTTTTATTACACTTAAATACTACTGTAAAACAATTCTAACCAATAATTTTAACCACTTGATCAAACATTTTATAAGAAAAGAAATTCATTTTTTTAATCTCTTTTCCTTTTTACATGGTTCGTCAATTCTTTTAATTTTTTAATTAAAAACGAAATGCAATGGGCCATCAAAGTAGAAGTATGATCATCTCATATGATTACTCAAACAGCAAGCGTCAAAATTAAAATAATGCTATTATTTAGGTTTTTTCTCACTTTCAACTTGAGTATAAATCAATGTTATTATAGTGGATCGATTTGTACATTTTTATTTTTGATATTTTAATGAGAACCCGAAAAAAAAAAGCCCAATGAGTAAGGAAATTAAAGGTGATTTTGACATTTGGTTGAAATGTGGGAAGTGCTCCCACGATCTTGAATGGAGAGTGGGGTAGGGAAATATAAATGAAATTTATTGTGTATTTAATTTAAGATTAAATAATGGCGGTTTTTCTTTTGATTACTGCGGGGAGATTTTCAATGGCTTCATGTGTGAGTGGCAAGTGTCATCATTCATTTGATTAGATGCTTCTGTCACAAACTGACGTCAGCGCCACCAAGTTTTGTGTGTATCCGCAAAAATTCATTGAATTTTTTCTTGTTGTGGCTCATTCACGTGTGCTGTCGATCTGATGGAACCTAAACATAACGTCTTCACTTTTGCTTTCTCTCACACGTAATTCCAAGCCTTATATTTATATCGTATTTAACAAGTTGGTTTAGATCATTTTTTTATTATAAATAATATAAAATTATTTAATGTTGTAAGAATAAGTAAAAAATTTGTTATTGTGTGAAATTTTTATATGTTTTAATAAGAACAGCCTTAACCAATAATTTTAATCATTATATTTAATATCTTATTAAAAATTCATTATATTATATGAGACGATAAGGAAATTTTTTTATCCATAAACATTATAAAAAAATTGAACATAATTTTTCTCTAAATGTAGATGCAACATATATTTTTGCTACTATATGATAGGATGTAACTCATTAAGTGGGGGTTAACAGTTTTTATTAAATAAAATGAATATTAGAAAATAAATATAAATCATCAAAGTAATTTGACTGGGACTTAAATAAAAACTCTCAAATTAAAATAAAAACATAAACAAATAAATAAATCACAGTTTAATGTAGCACCTTAAATTTTAATAATATACAGTTGTCATCATCATCATTTTAACCATCAACAAATCTTAATACAGTCACAGAAAGTAACAATGAATGCTTACATTATCATGAAGATCATTCTTTGCATTCAAAGCAATCCCAACGTAATATAGCTATATAGCTTTTTCAACTATTTTTCTTATAGCCACCTCACACTTAGTGGGTCCTGAAAATATGAACATAATAGGGAATGAGCGACAACATGCTCAGTAAGGAAATTCATTACTTACCTTAAAGTTTATTCATTACCACATTAAAACCTGCATGGTTAATTAGTTTTCATCATTATTCAAATTATGAGATTGATTATGATCATATTCCGTGGATACCATAGTTAATCATTACCAAGTTCATATACATATATACAATATTCTCATTCATCATTATTCCTAGGTATCCACATTACATAAAGTATTACTCAACTTATCGAAACCCAAATGGGCGTGTTTGGCCACCCTCCAAACATTCTGATGGTATTCCGGTGAGGGGACATCAAGCCCCGAGTCCTCACCAAGTCGATCCTGTACAGTGCGTTCTGGGACTTTCGACCAAAGGAAGCGTCATCACCTTCCCCCTATTTTACCTTTTAGGGTATTCGTGTCCAATGACGTAACCGCCGTCCTCTTCACGTCTCATCATTTCTCAATGTTCCATCATTATTTATAAAATCAATTTTCCTAACCATGCTTTTCAACATATAACAACATATGTTAATTCATTATTTTCCTCGCTAATCAATACAGGGCGAGTTCATGTTATAGTTTCATATGTGATTCTCATATAATAGTAGTTCAACATAGAT
>CAMOHE010027052.1:0-10995 GCA_946598075.1 Artocarpus hirsutus
TTAATTATTTAAGCTTTATCTTATCTTCTTACTTTGGGCCCGGTGATTGTACCAATTGCGCGCGAGTCTTGGGAAGTTAGGGTTTGCGAGGTCCCAACGACACCAAGATTATTCATTTCTTTAACATGGAACCTCCCCGTGGGTCGGGAGGTTGGTACGACACCCTTAACTTGTCATATACGTTTCACTTGCATTATTGTGTGTATGCAGTATGACTTATCACTACATGACATCATAATCTCATAATTCTTGAATCTTAAATCATAATCATGCTTGACTTAAAAGTGATCAAACAATATAATTTAAATATTGCATGTATCACACATTATTCATCACATCATCATCGTGGCATTTCACATCATGTCATAACATAGCATATCACACCATAACATATAACAGTGTAATAAATCACTGATCATGCATTTTCATAAATTTTATGAAAATATTTAAAATTAATTTACTTTTAAAATTATTCATACTGTAGGCGAGATTCCTACTTACCTGGACTCCGAACTGAGCGGGTCCAGTTGCATCTCGCTGTATCTACAGTCTACTCAGCATCCTTAGCAGTGCTCCTCGAGCGGCCGTGGATGGCTAGGAATGCTCCATGGAGATATATTACTGCTAAAAACTTCAATCTGGACTCTATTACTGCATCTTGAGTCGCCTCGATTCGCGTGCAGTCGATACCGGATGATTTTCATCGAAGTAGAATTTGCTTGAACGGAGGTCACCATCGCGTTCAAAGCGTCGAAACGAGTCAGGAGGCGGTCTCGGATCGTCGATCGGAGGTCCGGATCACAAAAACCCGAAGTGGCGGTTGACCGGCCGTTGACCGCCTTTGACCGACGTTGACCGGCGGCGATTGGTCTCCGTTGATGGCTGGGCTCGAGTCTACCCCCCATAATTCGACCCTTCCAAGCTCAATGGCGGTGTCAATTTTGTCCAATTCGGCCTCTAACATAGAAAATCGAAGCTAAAAGTGGGCGGCAAAAATGGAGACTCCGATCTCCCACCTCCGGTGATGGCTTGGCCAAATTGGCTTGGGGGTTTTGTTGCCCGACATCCTCTGAGCATTTCCCCTCATTTGGTGCTCCTCAACGTCGCATGGAACGGTGGTTCCGCGGTGCTCACGGGCGGCGGCAAACGGCGGAGGCCGTTCTCCATCAATCCGGCAGCGTCTCATGAAATTGAGAGCACGTACATGTTGCTCGTGCTCCTCTAACCGTGACTGAAGCATCAATTCGGCTCACCGTCGATGGAAGCAACAAAATCGACGACAAGCCGTCGGTGAAAGAATGAGCAACTCCGTTGGGCTTTTTCGGTAGTCGTTGCCTAAAATTGACGGCTGGGCAAGCTTCCTCGGGTTGGTCTGAGTGTTTTGCCTCAACCAATTTTGGGGAAGAAGGTCGGGAAGTGCACGATCGGTGACTCCCACGGTGGCCCACGGCGGCAGAGGTGGAACTCCGGCAAACGGCGGCAGTGGCGTGAAATTGGGTGAGGGGTTTTACTCCCCGTCGCCCTCTGAGTGCAATGGTGGTGGCGGTGTGGCACAACGCCGCCGTGAACGGCGGCATCAAGGGGGTGGCACGGCGGTGAAACACGATGGCTCCGACGAAGCTCCTCTGGCCAAAATCGAGCTGCAAAATCGGTGCCATTCTCTTCGTCTCTTCGTTCTGAGTCTGTTGACACCAAGATTGTGTCGATCGGAGCTCGGACGGAGAAGATATCACATCGAAAAGTTTACGTTTTTCGGCGGCTTCAACCGGCGCATGTGGGCTGCTCCAGCGGAGTTGTGGGTGGCACGACACACCGTCGGACTCAGCTCCTCGAGACCTTTCCAATGGTGTGGGAGGTGTCAAAAATGGTGGTCGGATTCTGGACTGTGTTTGAGGAGAGAGAGAGAGAAAGTGGAGAGAGAAAGTAGAGAGAGAAAGTAGAGAGAGAGGGTGCGTGAGCTGATCTGATTGGTGGTTTTTTTTTTTTTTTTTTGTATTTATAGTCAACTTGTGATCCACACAGTCTAAACCGTGCAGTACCGTATAGATCAAATTTGATCTGTAACTTTTAAATTTTTTTGAACATAACTGCACTTTTAAAAACTGTGATTTACTTGCACTTTAAAAATAATCACATAAATTTTCAATTTTCTTGTTGTATTATTGCGTCACTGCAATATTCATTTTAACATAGAAATCATTTTCATAGATTTATCCATACTATATGGATTTTGTGATTAAATTTTAAAACAATAAACTTTGATACATTGGTCTTCAAAACCGATGATTAACTATTTTCACAACTGTATCCACATCTATACATGTGGATATATGTATATGAATTCTAAGAAAGATATCATGTATTTAAAACTTTGCTCAACATAATTATTATATTTATTTATTTATTTATTTTAACCTTTGAAGCTTTTAAAAAATGTAATTTAAAACATATATTTTCATTAAAACTTTTCATATTGTAAACTTCAAATTTTATTTTAAAAACAATAGTTGTAATTTTATAAAAGTTTAGTAAATTAAATTGACTATCTGAAAGTCACTTTAATTTAAATTCTAAACTTAACACAATTTCGTCCTTCACGAACTACTTCTTGTAAAGAGCCATTTATGGGTCCACATCTTACCAATCGATCAGCGTTTGTGGACACCATCAATGCTCTTCTTCTTCTTCTTATTACTACAACAATTGTTATTATTATTATTGTCATTACAACAATAATAGTAAACTTTACATAATTAATAATGTGTATAATAATTAACTATACACATTCCAAAACATTGAATTCTTGCATCATTGAACTTGGTGCTCACCATTTTTAATTTATGGTATGGAGCTCATGATCATTATTGATCTGGATTTCTTTTACTAACTGATATCACATAGGAATTTCCACATAATCTTAGTAAGTTGGAAATTCCACTTGTGCCAAATAACATCATCTTTTTGGCTCATGTAGAAAATTAATAAATCATACACTCTTGGTTTAGCACATTAAATAATTATTTTTAATTATTTTAATGTACTATCATAACATTACATTATTATATGTTTCATAAAAAAAGCACATAATTTTGTGCATTCACAACATTAATTTTTTTTTTAAGGTCTTACGGCTATTAAGACCTTTAAATAAGCGCCTTAATAAATGCTAAACTTGTACTTTCTTACGTACTTAGCTAAGTTATGAGGGAAAAACCCTCAATTAATCATAGCTATTAACGTTTGAATTTTTCGGGTCATTACAAGATAATACATGAAGAAGGATACAATTTAAAGATTCGAGGAAGAAGAATCGATAATATGTTTCGATTTATCTCTTATAATCTTTTTTTTCTATTCTCTAGGGTAGGACTATAATATTATGGCTATTTATTATTATTTTGCTTGTAGCTTTGTATGATTGTTGTGTTTGTCTGCATTATAATATGACTTGCAATGTGTGTTGATAACATGTCATATAGAATAGGGAATGCCGCTCATTAGAAATTGTTCATGCATATCTTTTAAAATAAAACCATGATTTCAAAAGATTGAGTTGGAGAAGGTTTTTGAAGAGAGGACCAAGACCTACGGCTTCCATCATTCGTCCATAGGTAGCACATGATGGTTCCAACCCTTAGGAAGAGACTTCATCATGTATAGGGTCGGATCTTTGAGAGGATAAGGTATTTTAGCATGATTTATCATTGCACACCCCTAGGTGGTGATTAAAAATCATGGATAAAATATTGAAACGATGGTTATACACTCATGTTGATTTTATTATTAACCTCCCCTAAGAGCTCTGTTAATAAAATTGATAGCCAAAGAAACAATTATTAATATATGTTGGATCATACGGGTCCTGGATGGCATATGTTAATCAGGAGGGGATCTGTGTTCCTAATTGAATTTGACAAGTCTCCCTTAGGCAGCTTGTTGAATTATGAGTAAGGAATTATCATTATAAGGTTGTGATATTTTTAAGGTTTTGACACATAAACACATTCTATGTTGTCACGCCCCAGGGTACGGGAGGTAACGTGGTAGATTAATTAAGTTAATAAATAGAGATTTAGTTAAAGACTAGGTTTTAGGATTAAATTTATAAATAAAAATGTAATAATTTTAAAATCGTTTATTTAAAACGAGCAGTTATAATATTCAAACAAATAAAATAATAAAATAAACAATAAGGAAATAGTTAGAATAATCAAAATATAAGGTGAGGCGAAAATAGGTCTTATTGACCCACATTTTGTGCACACACATAGTAATGGTAATATTGTAATACAACCATAGTCCAGAAATAAAGAAAGTTAAGAATTTACGTGCCTTGTCTTGCTATAATATAACCTACCAAAATCTTCTACTAGTTGCAAGTTCAGACAGCGGACTCTTCTCCGATCCTAAGCTAATATCCACCTAAAGGTATGATTTTAAAACAAATAAAACGTGAGCGAAAGGCTCAATAGGACTATTTATTTAAAACATTTAATTCTTTAAAAGGAAATTTCATTAATCAAATAAACATTTAGAAAATGAACTTAAATGAGTAGCAGATAAATAAACAAGTAAATGAATAAATAATAAATCAATTAAACAAATGCAGAAGTAAAAAATCCAATAAAGACTTTTCTTACTAAAATAATTTTATAGGACAACCAGAAAGAATAACATTTTCTTTTCCTGGGCAAACCATATGTAAGTCACCACCGTAGTGGCCCAGCTGAGTTTTGGGACATGCCCCCAAGGTCACGCACCACACAACCCGATCTCTGATATGGCGTCATGCCCCAAAATATATATATATATACATATATCTTTTCATGATTATTAAAATCTCTTTTTACCAATTATAATTATTTACATTCATTATGAGATTTGTTATGAAAAATCATCTCAATTCTATCATTTATAAAATCAGTCAATAAAGATTTATTTTCAACCAATCATTTGAAAACTTTTTGTTAAAAATTCCTTTGAGGCCAAAACATTTAAAACTGGCTGCCAAAGAAGGGGTAGAAGTCCTACCTCAATACTCGTGCCGGTGTCCCACACCATAATCCGAGTCCGCTATACGTTAGCTCCGCGGATCCACGCACAACCTTAAATGAAAACTAGGTCTATTAGTATCTAGCGTGATATTCTCTATGTTACTAAATCATCTCATGGTATCCTAGTGTGCCATTTAGGTTTATAAAAATCATTTTATAAAGTTAGAATTTCAATCGGGGTTCAAAACAGTGAAAACGGGTGAAAAATCACAAAATTTTACCATGCTTGATCGGCTTGTCGGTCGCCTTGGTTCGGCCGGCCGAACTGGACAGTTCGGCCTGTCGGAGGTCCAAGTCTGGTCAGCCAAACTTTCCCAGGTTCGGCCTACCGGTCGGATGAATTTGGCCTGCCGAACACTTGAATCCGGCCTGCCAAACACAAAGTTCAGCCTGCCGATCTGGAAAAATTCTAAAATTTTTCAAGCACGGGTCTCGGCCTCTCCAAGCCCAAATCTTCAATTTCAACCTGTTTTCTCAATTCTCGGGCATGGGTAATGATCATAAATAATAGAAAAACATAATAGATTACTTTTTGATGCATCAAAACAAGTTTTAAACAAATTTTTTGGAAAAATCCAAAAATGAGAAAAATTTGAGAAAAATAAAAAATCTTGTTTTAAATCCGTTTTTGATGAAATAAAGTTTGTATTCTAGCTAATCTAAGTTCATCTAACCTAGATTGAAGGCTTTCTAAGCTTGGAAATGCTTACATTTCGAATGTAAGAAAAATTGAAAAATTTAAAAAGTTTAGAAATTTTGAAAGCTAACCTTAGATTAAGCTTTGATTTAAGTTTGTGGTTGCTCAATCGCATTCCCAAGCTTTCAATCCACAATCCTGAAGCTTGAAATTGAATTTTGTTTCAAAAATTTTAAGAGAGAATGAGAGAGAGAGAGTGAAACCAAGAGAGAGTGAGAGAGAGACAAGGCGCGAGAGAGAGGAGACAGAGAGTAACGAGTGAGAGTGAGGAAGAGAGAGAGAGAAGGGATATAAATAGAGGGAGAGAGAAAGAAATTTGGTTACACAAAACCGTGTGCAACAACACACTGTTTTCAAATAAAAGCTACTTGGTATTTAAAAAATCATTTTATTAAAATTTAAAATAACAATTAAAATTAATCAAGAGTAATTAAAATTTTTAAAACAATAAAATAACACCAAATTTAGAAATTTCACAAAATAATCAAGTTAGGTTTAAAATACTCGTTATGGCACACTAATCCACCATTTTACATTCTAATGACATTTAATAAATTTCGGGGTGTTACATATGTTTTGCATGATTGTGTTATCTTACTAAATTACTTTGATATGTTTACTTATATTTGGTATATGATTCTTTATTGCAAATTAAAAATGTCTTAAAACGCTTTATCTTCAATTCTTGATAAAAACCAATTAACCGGTGAGAATTTTAATGATTGGAAACGAAACCTGAACAACGTCATGTCCTTTAAGAAACTAAAATTTGTGCTGGCAACTCCGTGTCCTCCCAATCATATAATTGTTGGAAGGATGCTAATAATTTGGCCTGCTGTGATGTTATGGCTAGCATGGATAATGTACTCTAGGCTTAACATGAATATTATGAGACTATGAAGCAAATCTTAGATAATCTTGAAGAAATGTTTAAAGGCTAGGCCCTAACAAAATGGCAACGGCATCTTCAGAAACTTCTAAACTGCAAACA
The DNA here is from genome assembly GCA_946598075.1 of Artocarpus hirsutus. Taxonomy (NCBI): domain Eukaryota; kingdom Viridiplantae; phylum Streptophyta; class Magnoliopsida; order Rosales; family Moraceae; genus Artocarpus; species Artocarpus hirsutus. The sequence goes on from CAMOHE010027052.1 coordinate 6,743, forward strand.
AAGACCAGGAACATCTGTAAAGGATGGATAATAACTCTAAAACACTTAAAACTTCTCACTTTAATAAGGCTTATCTTTGGCATTTGTGACTAGGTCATATTAACCTAAATAGGATTCAAAGGTTGGTAAGGGATGGACCTTTAAGTCACTTAAAGATGGAATCTATACCACAACGTGAATCATGTTTGGAAGGTGAAATGACCAAAAGACCATTTGGGTCTAAGGGCAATTAGGGCTAAATGGGTTCTAGAACTTGTGCATAGTGATGTTTATGGACCTATGAACATTTAAGCACGAGGAGGGTATGAGTATTTCATCACTTTTATTGATGATTATCAAGGTATGGGTATGTGTACCTAATGCACCACAAAAAGCAAAACTTATGACAAGTTCAGCAAGTTTCGGGCTGAAGTAGAAAAGCGATTTGGTAGACACATAAAGGCTCTTCGATCCGATTGAGGTGGTGAATACCTTGCTGATTAGTTCTTAGGACACTTATTAAAGAATAAGATTCTATCTCACATGACTGCACCGGGCACACCATAGCAGAATAGCGTAGTTGAGAAAAGGAATAGGACTTTGTTGGACATGGTCAGGTCCATGATAAGTTATTCATCATTGCCTTTATCCTTATGGGGATATGCTCTATGAACCACATGTTATCTTTTCAACAATGTGCCTTCAAAATTGGTTTCCAAAACTCTGCATGAGTTGTGGACGAGGAAAAAGACATCCTTAAACCATTTTCATATATGGGGATGTCCAGCTCATGTTCTGTTTAAGGAAGCAAATAACTTTGAAGCACGTTAAGAAGTTTGTGTGTTTGTAGGATATCCAAAAGGGATTACAGGGGGGTTATTTCTATAACCCAAAGGAAAATAAAGTCATCGTTTCAACTAATGTAACTTTCCTTAAGGAAAGTTACATAGATGAAGTTAAGCCTCAAAGCAAAGTGGTGCTCGAGGAGTTGACAAGTGATTCGATCACTTTGGGGGTTCTAAACGTAATCGTTCCAATTAGTGTAGAAAAACCAACCAAACAATAACCTAAGGGGATTTGGCATAGTGGGAGGATTGGGCGTCAATCTAAGAAGTTTATATTCAATGGTGAGGCATTTTTGGCTAAACCGATTGAACATAATAGGGATCCTTACACTTATGAAGAAGCTATGGAGGATGTTGATTTGAAACTCTAGATAGAGGCCATGAACATAGAGATGAAGTTTATGGAGACTAATCAGGCCTGGAAACTTATAGATCTCCCCAATGGGGTAAAACCAATAGGGTGTAAATAGATCTATAAGAGAAAGAAAGAAGTGGATAGAAAAGTTGAAACCTATAAGGCTAGACTTGTAGCAGAGGGATACAAGCGAAAGGAAGGAATCGATTACGAGGAAACCTTTTCGCCTGTAGCCATGCTTAAGTCTATCCATTTTCTCTTATCCATAGCTATCGATCTTAAATACGAGATTTGACAGATGATTATCAAGACGGCCTTTCTAAAGGGCTATCTTAATGGGTCCATTTATATGGAACAGCCAGACAGGTTCAAGGCCAAGGGTCAGGAGTGTAAGGTTTGTAAACTACTAAAGTCAATTTATGGACTTGAGTAGGTTTCTTGTTCTTGGAATATAAGATTTGATCAAGTGATCAAGACTTATGGTTTGCATAAAATGTGAACGAACCATGTGTTTACAAACACATTAAAGATAGGAAGGTGGTTTTTCTATTGCTCTATGTAGATGACATTCTGCTAATTAGCAATGACGTTAGGGTGTTGTCATTGTTCGAATTGTGGTTGACCAAGCAGTTTGACATGAAAGACTTGGGTGAAACTAATTATGTTCTTTGCATCTAGATATTTCGGGATAGAAAGAACAGAATAATAGCTTTGTCCCAAGCAGGCTACATAAATGTAATGCAAGATTCCAAGAAAGGGAGGCAACCATCTAGGTCTGAAATTGCTCTTTCTAAGAAAGACTCACCAAATTCTAATGAAGAAAGAGAATGCATGAAGAGGGTGCTTTATGCTTTGGCAATGGGTAGCCTCCTATTGTTAGACGTGTATGCCCTAAGGAGTAAAAATATAACATGTTTTTGAAGACATTTATATCAATAAAAAGTTTATTTATTATTTATATTCCAAAACTAGTCCTCTTTTTGTTTACATTTATTGAATGTAAGTTAAGCAAACTAAAATCTAAGACTGTGGTCTAGAATTGGGCATATGATGGATAGATTATGCTGAAGACATGATTCTTATGGTGACAATCTAAATTACAAGATCCGTAATCGAGGGAATAAAGTTAGGCACTTTATTCATATAAAGATTGTTATGTTGTCTATATCCCTATTGGGAGATGGTTTACCTTGACCATTGGAGGTAGACTTCGCGAATAGAAACATTAGCACATTGTCATAGGTGACGACGTGTTGGGTCGGGACATAAAGTGAATTGATTTGGATTAATAATTCTGTCCTGACAAATCGATTCACTTTAGACAATCATTTGTATTGTATCTTGATTCTGAGATGAATAGTTGGCCTGTTGTCTTAACTTATGTCTTTTGATGTGACACCCACATTTTAATAGTGGTACGCATGTTGGTACATTAGAGACATGATTTTTGATAGCGTAGATCTGTTATTTATAGATATAGAATCTACAGCTCCTCTTTAGGAGTAGTGATATCCTTTTATATGCGTTATCTTGTAATTAAAAAACTAGAGCACTCAATCATTTGGATACATAGGTATAACTGAATGGTATACCGACTTTAGATGGTCAGTTTTTCAATGGTGAGATAATGGAACGAAAGATAAAAATAATCAGGAAGGTAAAACAGAACTTGTCCTTAAGCCGATTATGGATAATCTTATGAGGATATGATATATTATGATATGTTATGGAGACTTAGCTATACAGGCTTCGTAATTTTATATAGTTCAAGAATGTAGCTCCAAGCGTTTAATGGAGTAGTGTTGGTGTTGAAAATTATAAAATGTATATTTGAGATATTGGGTTTTATAATTATCGGAAGCTTGAATTATATAGGTCAATTTGGTCTCCTTTACTAGCTCACAAAATTCCTATAATGATACAGGATGTTTTTCAATAATTGGTGACTTATGTCAGATTTACTAGATTAGCTAAAATTCGGTAAAATTAGATAATTTATGTTTGTTTATCGGTTGAATTAATTTTGTGATAAAATTAATTCAAAATAAACTTGTTGAATAATCAGGAATGGATAATTCATGTCTGTTTATCGATTGGATTAATTTTGAACTAATTTAAGATAAGCTTGTTGAATTAGTAGGAATTTATTTATTTTCTAGAGATTATCTAAATAAAGTTGTTTTAATTAGATAACTTCTCTATTGAGTTATTTGAATTAAAGCTAAGACATTATCCTATAGAATCACAGGTGGTGAATAAAAGATTCATTGGGATTTTTATCACTAGTTCGACATGCCAATCCTTTGGTTCAACCTACTGATGGGGCAAGTTCGGCATACCCATTAGACAGATCGGCATGCTAGTCGCGCGATAAAAAGATCATGCATTTAGATATGGATTTTATTAGATATTGATTTTGATTTGAATTTTTGAGACCCTATCTAATAAGGACTGACCCTAGACCCAACCTCCATAAATAGGGAGTGAGTCTCATTAATATTTAGATTAGTTGAGAAATCATGAGTAAGACTCTACAACTCCCTAGAAAGGTATCATTCACAAATCAGGAGTTATAGCTTTGGTTATTTCTCTACTGGTTGGAAGGAGAGTCACTTGGTGGAAAAGCTAAACGACGTGAGCCCATACTCACTCTGATTGTGATAGAGAATAGTAAAGAAGGCTAGTTGGTTGAGGTTCTTGTGGAATGTTACTTTTCTTCATTCATTGCAAGAGCTTTTTGGCACACAAAAGTTAGTAAGATCTGGTTAATTTATGCATATAGCAAGCCAAACTTGTGCTTTAAAAAATTACTCTGATATAAAAATTTTAAAATTTTGCTGTGTACTATTTTTTTCAACAATTGGTATCAAAGCCATGGTTTTTACATAAAATTGTGAGTTTGTGATCATGCAATATGATAAATTATGTGACTTCTGTTAGACATGTATGCCCTAAGGAGTAAAAATGTAATGAGTTTTTGAAGACATTTTTATCAATAAAGAATTCATTTATTATTTATATACCAAATCTTGTCCTCTTTACGTTCATATTTGTTGAATGTATGATAAGCAAAC
>CAMOHE010027054.1:0-14590 GCA_946598075.1 Artocarpus hirsutus
ACTAAGACACTAAAACACTGTTTATCACTAAATTGCTATAATTGAAGAGTTTTATGAGAAATATTAATGCAAAATGCTTGATTTTGACGTTAAGAAAAGTGCATTTTCTAAGTCTCATCAATCATTCGCTCACTTTTCTCACCCACTAATCTCCACGTATATGGAGAACCGATCTTGAAATGAAGAACTTTTCTTCTTCACTCTTTTTTCTCTACACGCCTATTGCTAGACTTTCTAATAGAATTTAGCAGTCTAACCAAGACTCTTACTTGTGTGTAAAATGAAAGGAGGCATCTATTTACAGAAAATGGGAGACGCACTTAATACTGGAAGCTTCCTTTATTTTAATTTTAAATGTCACATATTTAATTAAAATAAAAGAGACAAGTTTCTCTTTCCTTATACTACAATAGCCACCACTACACACTGATATTCTATTTGTGTATGGTGCCAATTTAACGAGAATAAAGAGAGAAAATCTGCTTGTTACCCAAACTGATTTGTTTCCAAATTCAAAATTTCTAATTTTGAATTAAAGCACATTTATCCAAAAATAAAAATTCCTACATATGAAAACTTAGTAAACAAGTTTTTGACTGCATAGGGAACCCTTCCCTGCTACAGAGTGCACTACACATAGTGGGCTTATTGTGTGCCTTCCAAAATTAAATATTATTTATTGTTAAGTAATTTATTATTTAATAAGTTTAAATAAATTCATAATAAATTTTTTTTTGTGTGATAGTTGATTTAGATTTCCATAATTCTAAACTAATTATTTAAACTAATAATTCCACTTGTGCAAACAGTGTTAACAAGGATGACGAGGGATAAATGGATCCATAATTTTAAGATTCAATAAATCCAATATATTGATTAATATATCACTGTTTTATTGATTCCAACATAACTCTACTAAATGCTTAGAATTGTACTCTTGAAGTTATAGATATAATTACTCATTTATTAAAGTCATCCATTTGATATAGTTATTATGTATAAATTGATCCTTCATAAACAATTCATAATTTGAGATAGGTAAAATCCATTATTTTCTCTAATTACTCTTTTATCCTTGAATACCATCGATTTTCTAATGAATAATAAATTTATGAACTTAAACACAAATTCAAGCCTTGTATCAATGGATTCCATGATATAATATTAAGACTCATATCATTCAAGTCTTGTATCAATACTCAAGAGACTTATTTATTTGCTTCTCGTCAAAGATGGAACGAATTCCATGATATAGTATTAACTACTAAGTAAATAAAGAGACATAAAATCTGCAAATAGAAGTTTGCAAATAATTCAAAATTAAGATCATCTTATATATGATGATCGATTGATATGATTAGAACTTGCTATATTTAACGGTTGTTATTTACTGTTCATACCACATCATGTCTGTAATGACCGAAAAAATCCAAAAAATAATAGCTATGATTAATAAAGGATTTTTCCATAACTACAAGTTAAATTTATAAGAAAATATAAGTTTAGAGCTTGTAAGTTAAAGTTTCAATAAGAATTCTTTGAAACGTTTTTTTGAGAGAGCATGAAAATTTAAGGAAATGATGGAGGATTACGTATTTAAGCCAAAGGATTCCTTGAAACCAAAACATGTACTTATGCATAGAGATTCATGAATTTATATCTTAAATTCTATGATTCTAAAATTAGATTAAATTTAGTAGTATGAAGTACTATTAAGCATTAAGGGAAACTATAAGAATTCAATTCAAGGTTACAAACCCTTGGAAACACTTACGAAATTCAAAAGTCTAAATCGTGATTTATAATTATGATTTTCTAAATTAACGCGCATTTTGAAAGTCTTAATAGCTACAAGACTTTGGAAATAAATAATGTTGTAAATGCACAATTTTAGGTACTCTATATATGAAACATATAACAAAATGAATATTATGGTAGTATACTTATAGGTGTTTAGCATAGTGGTAGGAACCATTGGTTAGAACTATTTTTACTGTTGCATGTGAAACTTTACATTATAGCAACTTTTTTTTTACTATAGCATGTTGGAGCTTTATACTATTTATAATTGAGATAGCGGTTAAAACCAATCTTGCCAAACATCCTTTTAGATAATTAAAATAATTATTCAATGTGCTAAATTAAGATTTTATAATTCAATAACTTCATGTATGGGTTAAATGAGTGACCTTCATATGAATCTCAATTAGAATATCTAAATTAAGACTAATTGATAAAAAGGAATTTCCAACTCAGTATAACTATACGAAATTCCTACATGATGTTAGCCAAGATCAAGTTATTAATAGCTCAACACCATAATTCAGAAATGGTGAGTATAATATCCATGAATGTAAGATCGATCTTGATTTCTATGAGATCACAAGAGATAATAAGAATTTCAATAAAGCCATAAGGATTTATGGAAGTTTGAGAATTCCAATATCCAATATGAGTATAGTTAGTTATTTATATGCGTTCCTAATAACGTGAAGATTATTATTATTATTATTATTATTATTATCATAATAATGATGATGATGATGATGATGATGATGATGATAGTAGTAGTTGTGGTGGTAGTGGTGGTGGTAGTAATGGCAGTAGTGATAGTAGTAGTAGTAAAAGAAAAGAATGTTAATGGAGTCCACAAGCATTGCACGAGCCTTTAAGGCAATGCAATATCACAAACGAATTAGTTTCAAACCCATATGATGATTAAGGAAGGTTCAAGGTATCCATAGAATGGACACGTACCTATGTACAACTTTTTATCATAAGTAGTTTTGGTTTTAGCATGAAGATGAAATCGTGCTAATTTTAGAATTTAAATTAAATTGACTCATAGATACTCAATTTAATTTACAAATTTTTTTTATAAATTATGGTTATTATTTTGACGATCAAAATTGGAAGTTTAAAATGTGTTTTCATATTAGGTATGAAAATATAACAGATAAAAGAAGAAATTTATAATGTGAAATATATGTTTTATTTATTGATTAGCTTTTTAAAATTCTAGAAATCACGAAAGATTACTTTGATCAAAGAACTCGAATTTCAATCTTTAAACAAAGCTTTTGAAATACAGAATATTATTCTAAGAATAAATAAACAAGCAAACAAATAAATAAATAATGGTGAACATAGTTGATAACTGGTCTTTAGAACAAAAGTGACAAAGTTTGGTATTTCAAAATAAAATCATGAAATTCATAAAGTATAGATAAATTCATGAAAATGAATTTATGATAGTGTGTAAATTTTAATAAGACGATAATACAATTTGAATTTATTTAACTATTTTTGGAAAAACCAAGAATGTATAATTTTAAAAGTACAATTATGTTTGCAAAAATTTCAATCCAAATTAGAATTTATAGACCCACTATAGTATCTATATATTCATGGATACACAAAAAAAGGAGAGCACTTTCTCTCTCTACTTTGTCTCTCTACCCACACTCTCTCCTCCAACTCAGTGTAGATTCTAGTGTGGGTTTTCAACACCTTTTGTATCAATTAATAGATCGCAACAAGCCGAGTCCGACAACATGTCATGCTCGTGTCAACTCCATTGAAGTAGCCAACACTTGTCGGTCAAAATTTCAAAAAAACCCACTAAATTTTTGGTGAGATTTCTTCCCCGTCCGGCATCAGATAGATGGAATTTTTGTTCCTACATGACCATCACGACTAGAGGAACAAGTTCCACCCTTTATTCCACCTCAATAGCTGCCAAAATAATCTACCTAGGCACCACTGTTGTACGCCACCATGCCTCGATGGAACACCACCTTGCTAGGGGAGGTAATATACACTGCCCAGCTCAAAAGATTCAGAGGACAATGTCGGGTCAGATCCCTCGACCAATTTCAATCAACCATTGTAGCCTAATGAAGAACGGTGAAACGCCATTGATGACCACCATGTGGGGGATGGTTCTCAGCATTCCACATACAATTATGCCAAATTGTTAGCACTAAAATGTCCACAAGAGGATAGGGATCAAATCCTAACCCTTAATTTTAGCAAACAATCATGGATGGAGGAGGCCTATTAACGCTGTTGTGAGTCATCACTGCCCCTCATTGTTTTTAATGTTTTCAAGGGTGGTGAAGTGCACTACTTCATGTAAAATAATCAGAGTAAGACAAGCAGTAGTATAACTAGTGCAATTTGGTCGATCCGCCATCGAAGCACCACCAATCGCTTCAATTTTAGCCAAAATTTGTGATTCTGATTTGCTATGATAGAGGTCGATTTTGGTAAAAATAAGTATGCCATTGAGTCCAGAAGGTTGAGAATTGTCAAGGGTCCAAGCCACACCGCCTTCCGACCATTGAAGCCATCATACACACCACACACAACTGGCTGGTTTTTAGCAATCCTCGGATCTCATGCTCCCGACCTCCAATGAACGAACTGAGACCATTTGTTCTCTCATTTTTGAAGTTTCAAATGTGATAGTGCCATCTGTTTGAGCTAATTCCACTTAGTTAGAAATTATCCAGTACAGGCTATGTGCAAATCAAGGCAATGTAGAGTGAAGTAACGAAGTCTAAAATGACATTTCCAATAATTATAAATCTCTAAAAAGCATTTTAGCCATCCATGCTCTTTCTAGGACCATTATGAAGGAAACTTCCTGAACTGTAGAACTAGCAAAATACAACTAGACCCACTTAGCTCAAAATCTAGGTAATTATAAATGTCGCCTATAATATGAATAATTTTAAAATAAATTATTTTATATGTTTTCATAAAAATTATGTCATGCCATGCCATTTTGTGTAATGATATGTTGTTATGTTATGCTATGACACAACATACTATATTATGCTAAGTCATGTTGTGTCATATTATCATGTGCCATGTTGAGTTATGATATAATTATGATTTATTATATTTATGCCATGCCATGTCATGTTATGTTTTGATTACATCATGATCAGTATATGATATATGCAGTAATAAATTATATTGCTTAGTCATTTTCAAGTTAGCATGTTTACGATTTACGATTTATGATTTATGATTTATGATTTAAGATTCGTGATGCTATATAGTAACATGTCATACTGCATACACGCAATAAGATAAGTAAAACAAGTTGAGGGTGTCATTTCAAGTTCTCAACTTGCGGGGAAGCTTTGACTCAATTCAGTATAATTTATGATCTCGGTGTTATTGGGGACCTCGTAAACCTTATCTTCTTAAGGATCGCAAACTGGTACGATCATCCAAGCCTAGTCAATAAGATAAGTTAGAGCATAAATAATTAAACATAAAACAATAAAATAAGCAAGCATAAAATGTTCGTGCATGTTTTATTAAGTGTTTGTCAATGATGTTTTATGAGTTTAACTTCCGACTTGCTGAACGAAAGCACATTTAAGTATATTCATATTGTAGGAAAATAACCTATCGACAACACTTGATTGATAGCGGTAAGTGGCCGACGAATTGTAGAGATATGAATAGACACCACTTATGCAAATGTAATATTTCTGCATTTTTTATTTTATGAAATTATGCGTATTTTTTTTACAAAATTATGTATGTATACATAAGTAAATGAATTACGTAACCATTTCTTGAAAACCAAGGCTATAATCGTACAACATTGGTCTAAAGAATTTTAACATTTAAAAAGGTTACAATAGAAAATGCAACAAATATGGAATATGTTTTCTTTAGAAGTTTAAAGTTAAATTAAGAAATGATTTTAAAGAATATGTTTTATGAAATTATATTCATGTCGGGTTCTAAAAGAGTGACTTTTAAAAATTATTATTACAATAATTGATTTTATAAAAATTTTAATTTAGAAATGTTTCATTATTTAAATTAAGTAATGTTTTAAAAAGAAATAGTTTTAAGTAATTATCTTTACGTTTATAAAAAAATTATGAAATTATTATAATTACATTTAAGAAATTATCATTATGTTAGATATAAAGAATTAAGCCTCAAGAAATAATTATTATTTCTTTCAAAAAATTTTGTAAGAAATAACAATTATTATTTCATTTGGAAACGAAATTATTACGTAATTTAAGTGCTTTACATTAAAGTAAGTTTAAGTTCATGATTATGTAGTTAAGTAACGGCCACGTAAGTAGGGTCATTACAATGTTTCGGTCCTATATAATCTTATTATGTACAAAGTACTCATTTAATGACTCACTACATTAATAGTTTAGATAACATTGTTTCATTCTTAATAAAAATGACCTACACTAGAAATACTTAATTAAAGATTTCATATTTTAATTGAATAACTAATTACATATTATTGACCATTTTAATAATCATCCTTAAATATTATCCTTTTGTACATAACACTTATATACAATATTTAAGATCAAATAGATAATTATGGAATCTTAATCACATTAATAAACTATTCAAAATACAAGCACATAAATATAATAAATTCACTATATTTATTTTTAAATATATCATTTATAAAATATTATATGCTTTGAAGACATCTATCCTAACAATTAACAAGATCGAGTTTAACATAACATTTATAAATAAACAAACACATGCATAAACTACACGTGCGCCAATATGTATATATATTAGTTTAAACATTGAAACTAACGCTAAAAATATGTCTCGCTTTTAAGTCACAAGGGACTCATATGATACTATGATTTGTGTCCTGCAATCATATGGATTCTAACTTTTTATGACCGATCTTCATCTGCAATATCTATTTTTAGACGATCATCCTTTTTTTTTTTAAATTTTCATATTCTAGTTTTAAATTTTGGTTTGTTTGCTTAAAATTGATGCAATATTCCATATGAAGGTGATATTATTGTAGGATGTAAAGGTTGTCACATCTATGAAAGATTGCAGGGAAGTAGGGACCAAAGCTGGTGAATTGTCCTAACACGATACGTGTATATACTTCTAGCAGGGAGACATGAAGGGACAGTTATTGATCGATAAGGAATGTTTTTTTTCTTTTTTTAAATATATCACTCGATGAAGTGGCACATCGACATTTGGACTCTTGTGAATTCTACATGATTACGTGGATACAATCTTGTTTTAATTAGTGTCTAATTATTTGTTAAAATGTACAAATTATCTAAATACTAGTTGAATAGGTACACACATGAGAGCCGCTGATTCGAATTAAAATTTTTTCGTTCTAACAGATAAATCAAACACCTTTAAAGTGTCCCAACACATAATTTGTTTGATGATGAGATGTCTTCCAAAGCTAAAGATGGGTATGGGATACGGCAAAAGCATGACAACTATAATTTCTTGGGGCAAAAATGGTTAAAAAAGAATAGGTTGTACAATCCCACATTACTTGAAAATGGCCATAGGTAGTGGTTTATAAGTAATAAAACCACCTCCCAATGACATGAGGCCTTTTTGAGTGAAGCTAAAGAACAAAACCATAAGAGCTTAGGCCCAAAGCGGTCAATATTATGTCAAGCCGAAGTTGGGCTAGAAGCATGCCAAAACTTAACAGAGTGGTATTGGTCATGAGCATGTCCTAGATGCTGTGGATTACTCAATGCTTTAGTTAAAACATCTTTTGATACTAAAAATTCAAATATGCCCTACGACTTTTGCTCAGCGTATTCGTCTTACAAAATAATAAAGCAATTTTTTATGCACAATATGTAGAAATTTAACCAAGTAGTACAAAAAAAAAAATCAAAGAACTCACAACTAAAGTGTCAATTGGTTCGCAAGCCTTTGTTTTTAAACTCGCCACTCGTATGTAATTACACAATAACGTAGCATGAGGGACATTTAATTAACTAGTGCTTTTCCATTTGATTAAAAAGTGCAGTTAATCAAAGATAATAATCAAATTACAAGTTTTATAAAACAAGAAAGAGAGAGTGTAACACCTCAACCCCTTATGGGGACCACCTTACGAGACCCCAACATAAACGAGTCTTATACTCGTTATTCATCTATATTGTTCCCTCTGGGCATCTTTTGGTCCTTAGGGATTTATTTTATGTCCCCCAACATTTGAACTTAAGACCTCCTACTTATAAGGCTCTTTAGTCAAATGTTGATACTAATTGATCCCATAAGGTTCTTATAAGGTTCCCTAATTAATTGGTACCAATATATTTGACTTAAGAACCTTAACAGTAAGCAAGAGGTCTTAGGTTCAAGTGTTGGGAGATACGAAAGAAAACCCTAAGGGCCATAAGGGGCACAAGAGGATAGTATAGATAAGTAACAGGTATAAGACTCATAAGATTCTGTGGGCCCGAAAGGGGCCCAATAGAAGATTAAGGCGTTACACACACAAAGAGAGATTTAATGTACCCATTTGATCTCTCTCTCTCTCTTTTTTTTAACATCATCCTCCCCTAGGCTTTAAGGTGGTCGTATCGATCTACCACAAGTCTTTTCATCATGAGCAAATTATTATAGGTTAAATTCTAATCACTTTAACTATGAGTTTTAAAGTGTTAGGACTTTCCTTGAATGATTATACAAAAGTTGTGAAGAGATCACTTCAGAGCACTTCACCCTAGGGGTGGCAATAATCGTGTTCGTGTCGGCATGTTTACAGCACGGCACGTTTAGCCCGAACACGAACACGATACGATTAATAAATGTGCCAGAAATGCCAACACGAACACGACAAGCCTATAGCACGCGTAACACGGCACGACACGATTAGCATGTTTATTAAATGTGCCGTGACGGGTTGACACGATAACAACATGCATACGACACGCTTATGACCCAATTAACTAAAAATTAAAAAAAAATTAAAAAATTTTAAAAAAAAATTTAAAAAAATTTAAAAAATTTTTAAAAAAAGCCAATAAAGAAAATTAATAAAAACATAATATCTAATTAATACTAACCTACTATAAATATTTTAAATATTTTATTATTAAGTTTAAATGTGTTATAAACGGGCAGGTCGTGTCGTGTCGTGTCAACACGTTTACGGCCCATTTAATTAAACATGTTAAGGCATATTTAGCGTGTTAGCACGAATCCAACCCGTTTATTTTCATGTTATTCATGCCAACCCATTTATGGCACAATTAATAAACGTGCGGTCCAAACCCGTTTATCTCGTGTCGTTTTCGTATCGTGTCATCGTGCCGTGTCCAAATTGCCGGCCCTACTTCACCCTCTCGAACAAGCACTTTAATATAACTTTGTAGCTCATTTAGGTTTCTTTTGTCAAATTGGACTTGAATTTTTGTTCCATGGACCTCAATTTTGCAACATACTTCATTAATGTTGCTCTTCTCTTTTCATCTAGATCTTGATTGAACTTCTACTTTTTGCAATAACCCGCACCTCCATTTGGCATGATATTGTTCGCTTTGGGCCTAAGCCCTCACGGTTTTGCTCTTAGGCTTGACCCCAAAAGGTCTGATGTCACTAGGAAGTGGTGTCATTACTTATGAACCACTACCTATGACCATTCCCAAACAATGTGAAACTGTACAACCTATCCTTTTTTGGCCCTCTTTGCCTCAAGGGAATTATAGTTGTCACAATCACCCAACTTTCGGTGGGGGTGCCGGGGGCGCTCTAACATCCTTGTTGGTCACAGTTCTAGCTAGGTCAAGGCTTGGGGAGGGTCATAGGTAGTGGTTTATAAGTAATGACACCACTTCCCGATGGCATGAGGCCTTTTAGGATAAAGTCTAAGAGCAAAACCATGAGGGCTTCGGCCCAAAGTGGACAATATCATGCCAAAAGGAGGTACAGATCGTTACAGATAGTATTAGAGCCTTGACCTAACTAGAAGTGTGGCCAACAAGAATGTTGGGCTCGTAAAGGTAGGATGATTGTGACAACTATAATTTCCTTAAAGCAAAGAGGGCCAAGAAAGCGTGGGTTGTGCAGTCTTACATTGTCTGAGAATGGTCATAAGTAGTGGTTCATAAGTAATAACACCACCTCCTAATGGCATAAGGCCTTTTGAGATCAAGTCCAAGAGCAAAACCGTGAGAGCTTAAGGCCAAACCGAACAATATTATGCCAAGTGGAAGTACGGATCGTTACATTATGTGAACGTAGAAAGGACAAGACAATACCACGATATCATAGGAGAGTGTAGAAAGATAGTCATCCAACTGATGTTCCCTAGATGATGCAACCAAGGGAAGGAAATGTGTGCACGTGAATTATTACTCGTTATGCAAAGGACGCAGAGCTACATTTCACGACCAGTCAGGGCATGATTTGTGAGCGATGTAGTGGGAGGATATTTTTTTTTTTTTTTTTTTTGAAGTATTTGATTGATTTTAGGTTGTTGAATAAGAATCAAAAAGCTTTGCCCGATAATACAAAGAAAGGAAAAGAACCTATGGAGGACATGGTTGTCCTAGTTGATGCAATAGAAGGAAAAAAGAAAAAAAGAGAGAGAAGAAAGAGCGGAGCATCCACTATTCCAATGGTAACACAACTGCCTTTGTATATTATTATTGCTTAAATTTATAACAAAATTTATTAACCAAAATCAGCAAATTGTGATGCCAAATTAATACACGTGGAAATAAGCCACTCATGGTAAGTAAGAAAGAAGAGCTTTTTTTTTCTTTAACTACCCTAAAACATTTAATGACGGTTTCTATGTAAAACCGTTGTTAAATGCGCACATTACATGTAGGTTCTCCAAGAAACCATTTTCTAATCCTATTCTAACTGCCACTAAAATGTGCTGAAATGTATTTGACAATGTCAGTTGATACATTTGATGACGTTTTAATAACGATCGTTAAATGTAAATAGAGATGTCAAATGGCCTAACCTGGCCCAACCTGTTTACATTAGACACAAAATGTGCCTTGTTCCACACATGGGCCGAACCATTTATTTACTATGTCATGCTAGTCTGTGTCTGTTTATGATTTATGACATCAAATTCAGTACATAACCCATTTATATTTATGCCCTTAACATATTTGTGCTTTAATCACACCCAATAGCAAAATTATAAGTAAACAAAAGAAATTGTGGACATGATAAAATTTTTAACTAATAACAAAATAAAACATAGAATAATTCAAATAACTTATGATCATGTTAAGAGAAAAGGTACATTATAAGTTTTACAATTAGTATATAATAAAAGAGCAATAGTGTGACACCACTATTGTGTTATTTATTGTGCTCATGCTTATGATGGATCTTCTGTCATGCCCTTAACATACTTTATGCCTAACTTGTTTAATAAACGTGCAGCGTGTGGTCCATTTTATAATCATTTTATGTCATACGGTGCCTACTTTTCAGCAAGATGCGCTTGTCCAAGCCCATTATGTCCTCCTCATTTTGACACCTCTAAATGCAACTGAAATTTAATGACTGTACGTACGATGACGATTCAAGGATCGATGGCGCGACTACATCGAGAAGAACTTTAATAATTGTTCACTAAATTGTTGAATGAGTATTTTTTTTTTGACAGGTGTTAATTTTGTTAAAAATCGTAGAGATAGGAGTCTTTAATTAATATTTCATACATTGAAAGGAATAAATTTTACGTTTTGACGATCATGAGCACATTATTACAAGCATCGTAGGTGAGAAGAAATTTTTGCAATCCTCCAACGAAATTAAGTTTTTGCTCAACAAAAGCATATGGCGGTGTTGTCTAATTTGTCTAAGCTTATTCTAAATGACATATGCTCGTGGGATTGGATATTTTTCTCACAAAGGTATAAGAACATGATGTAATAGGATGATGATAATAATAATAATTATATTATTATTATTATGATTATATATATATATATATTTATTTACTAAAATCAGCATATATTTGCATGAAACAAATAACTGCATGCCCCTTGATATTTTTGTCGTATACATGCATAATTCAAATCGCGCCTTGGAGAGTAGAGTGCAAAACACATGCAACAATGTTACAATAACAAGAACCTTCCTATCATACATATTATCTTTACAACAATATAAGTAAAAAAAGAAAAAGACAAAAAAAGAAGAAGAGAAATGTAGTAGTAGCAAAAATATATAAGAAGAAGGAGGGAATTAGACCACCATTTATTGGGATTAAAAATACATAGACCAACATATAACAATGTTAAGGAAATAGCTTATTTAAGTTAAAATGAAATTTATTTTGATATAAAATGATGTAAAGAAAACCATGAAACAACCTTGAGATAATAAAAAACTAAAACAAAAAAAAAAAAAAAAGAGAAGAAGAAAAAGAAGCAAAAAGAGGAGGTACACTTAAAAATTCAAGTGTTTAAAAATAACATATGATTTCAAAAATTTTATATAGTTAAATATTTTTTAAGGTGTGTTATTTGCTTGCATTAAGAATTGAAATTGTCCTACACACACACACACACACACATAGAAAAAACCCCAAAAAAATGTAGATCCAAACAAGTGCTTTTGCGCTTTCAAATGAATGAATGCCGTCTTTTAATAATAATAATATTAATAATAATAATAATAATAATATTATTATTATTATTATTATTATTATTATTATTATTATTATTATTATTATATGTGAAAGTCTCCATTTTTAAACAAGGTATATTGCTGGTTTGGTCTCCAACCTTTTATGAAAGTAAGATTTTGGTCTCTAATATTTTTTAATGAACTGACCCCAACCTTTCAAGATAATTGCTGAGGGACTAATGTGGTTGACGAACGTTAAATTCATCCCCATGTAACGCACATGTGATTACTTATTTGGGGCTAAAGACGAAATTGACCTTGCTGAATTAGGGAAAAAAGACTGTTTCCTTTTCAATCATGTAAGCCCTATTTCCTAAAATCATACTACACTTTTTTACACTCCCATTCGAGTCTCCTTCTCAAAACCATGAGGGATTTTGATCGTGAAGATTCGACGGCCTAGTTTGAACAAGAGGAGGGATTTTGTTGACGTCTTCCATGCCGATTCTCTTATGTAAAGGCATCGGCCATGTCTCTTATGGTTAGTGTTTTATTTTTTTCGATTCTCACTGGCCATGTTTCGTTGGTCGATTCTCTGGTTGTCGGTTTGGGGTCGGTAGAAAAAATAATGAACTTAAGTTTTTGTTATGAAAAAGGTGACAAATTGTCCTCAACGGTAGCAAAATGGTGACAAACTGATCCCCAATATTAGAAAAATGATGACCTACTAGAGATGTAACAATGGGCCAGCCTAGGCCTATCTTGATACAATAACGGGTCGGACCGACATGGCCTGTCGCTATTCAAAACAAGGCCCAGCCCATAATTATTAGTGGGCTACGCTAGGCCAACATATATTGGCCCATAGGTCAGCCCAGCATGGCCTACAAAAATCATGGGCCAGGCAGGGCTAGCACATCTAGGTCCATAATATGCTGGCCCATCTCAACCCGTGTAAGGCTTATATAGGCCAACAAGGAGCCAGCCCACCGGAGGCCTATGGTGGCCTAATTTCATTTAAATATATATACACACACATACATACATATATATATATATTTATATATATTTTTTATATTCATTCATAGATGAACATGGCTGATTATGGCATTCTCTAGCAGAAGGCCTCACACATCACATCATGGCAAGCTTTTTTCTTTTTTATTTTAGTAATTTTGTAAACATCTTATGTATAATTATCCTAATTGTACTCTTTTTGGACCAAGGTTTTGTTCCATTGGGTTTTCTTTAAAAAAGTTTTTAATGAGGCAAGTATAAATAAAATATCCCTTTTTATATTTCTATTGACTATTCAAACTTTTATGATTGTCAACTTGTTTAGAAATTCAAAAATAAAAATAAAAACAAAAAATCAAAAATTACATGCTTAGATGGGTTGGCTCATTTAAACCTATGATGAGCCAAAATGGGCCTACCTATCTTAACTCATAGATGGGCTCCAATGGGCCAGCCCATTCAAGACCCATGGCACGGCTTAGCTTGGGTGACGGCACGGCCCAGCTTGGCCCATGTAAATCTGGCCCGTAGTGTAGGCTAGGCCAAGGTAATTCTTATTTGGGCCGGCCCAGCCTAGCCTACAAAATTCATGGGCTACATTGGCTCGGCCCGCGTGGGCCTAATGAGAACAAGCCAAGTCAAGCTGAGCCGGCCTATTCTTGCATCTTTATGACCAATTGGTCCCTAATGTTAGCAAAAAGATGACAAACTAGTCCCAATGTTGCAAAAATATGACAAAGTTGTCGCCAACGTTAGCAAAATGGAGACAAACTGGTCCACAACATGAGCAAAAATCGTAACAAAATATTCCCTTGAAACTGAGCCAAAATACCCGCATGCAACCTACAACACCCATCGCTTATCTTTCAAACATTCCATGCATTCCTACCAAATAAAATACCAAAAAAAATAACAACCATCATGTGGCGTCCGGCCCGGGCGTACTCCCTCAAGCCTCCATGAGACCCACCTTGCGGGGCCCCCAGACTTATGGCTGCCGCCCACTCATCCGTACTGTCCCCTTTGGGGCCCTCTGGCCCCTCAGGGATTTCTTTCGCGTCCCTCGGGTTCAAACCTCAAACCTCCCTTAAGAGGTTCTTATTTCTATCTCGAGTACCAATTGATAGCTCAATTGGTACTCGAGATGGAAATAAGAACC
>CAMOHE010027055.1:0-12161 GCA_946598075.1 Artocarpus hirsutus
ATTTGATTTACGTAATTTCTTTTAAAATTGAATAATTTTCTAAATATAGTCCTACTGAGCCTTTCGCTCACATTTTATCTGTTTTAAAATCTTAACCCTAGGTGGATATCAGCATAGGTTTGGAGAAGAGTCCGCCGACTGGACTTACGATCAGTAGAAGTATTTGGTAGGCTAATTTATCATTCAAGGCATGTAAGATTTTAACTTCTCTTTCATTCTGGACTGTGGTTGTATCATAATATTGTCAGTACTATATGTGTGTGCACAATATGTAGGCCAGTAGGACCCATACGCGTTCCACCCCATATCTAATTATTTTAATGTTATTTCTATTTGTTTAATTATTAAGATGATTCATTTATTTCTCTAACTTATCTATTCAAACGATTTTAAAATTATCACCTTTTTATTTATAAATTTCATTCTAAAACCCTGATTTTTAACCAAATCTTTACTTAATTAATTTAATTAAACCACCACGTCACCTCCCGTACTCCGGGGCGTGACAAAGCCACAACAAGCAAGGCACTTGGAGGTTTTGAATTGATTGACGAAATTAAAGCTGAGGTTGAGAAGAAGTGTCCTAGAACAGTGTCGTGTGCCGATATTCTGACTCTGGCCGCTGGAGATGTGACAATTGTAGCCGTTGGTAGATACTGGACGGTCGACTACGGCAGGAAAGATGGTTTGATTTCCGTTGCCAAGGAGCCTGAATAGCTGGTGCCGATGGGCCGCAAAGACATATAGATTTGAGCGAGTTTTTCCAGTCCCTAGGGTTGGATATCAATGATTTGGTTGCTCTATCGGTGATCAGCATCAACTTTACAATTTTATAGCCTATATATAACTTTTTTTAGCAATTCTCTAGTGCTGGAATTTTATCCGTGACACGAGTGCAAATCTAATAACCATACAAATAGAGTGTTTAGGAAATATGGTTAGAACTATCGTTTTTGTTCAAAACATTATAGCGTGTAAGAGCTTTATACTATTTGGTAACCATAGCCATGGTTTTAATTTATATATTTTGGTTAACTGTGTCCGCACACTAGAAACAAATTAAGCTTGCTGTGCAGCTAGATTAGCATGATCATGAACAACTAGAATTATCACCGTCAAATTAATAGTTATTCTTTAAAAATATTTATGAAAGTCGTATTAATTGTTAGAGGAATTTTAATAATATTATTGGTTTTTGTTACATATAAGTTGTGCTAGCTTGGTAGCAAAGGACTGTTAGCTAGCGTTATCAACGCCGTTATCACATTTTGGTGAAATGGGAAAGAAATCTGAAATTAACTTTAATGCGCAACATATATTGAAACTAGTTACCCTTTTCGTTTCAACCTGAAGTACCTAGAATAATTTCCCAATAAACCATTAGTTTGATTTTCATCTATTTCTATTAAATTTAAATATTTCCGTGATTATGATTCTTAAGATATTTTTATTTTACCCTACCATAAAATTTCTTATAATTTAAGATTTTTTTGGTATATGCAAATTAATTTACGGTTAAAATATTCCAGGGGCTCACACCATTGGGAGGTCTTCTTGCGGTGCAATACACTATTGGCTCTACAACATTACTGCTTTACAATATCTGCCCAATTTTGACTAAAAAGATGTTGATTACTTGCAAAGAAAATGCAGATAGGCCTCAGACTACGGTGAGCTTGACCCAAAAACTCCTTATGAATTCGATAACGAATCTTTCTTCAATCTTATTTACAGGAAAAAGGGACTTTTATCTACAGATCGAATGCTCTATTCTGATCCAAGAGCTTCGTATATTGTCAAGACATTGGCTTACGACCGGCCAACTTCCTACTTACAGTTCAAGAAGTCAATGAAAAAGCGTGGAAATGTTCAACTCCTTACTGGTCCAAATGAAGGAGAAATTTGTACCAATTGCAATTTTGTAAACTCTCGTTATTGATTTCTTTCATTAATTGTTCCCTCATGATTAAAGGCTTCAAGATGTCATCTTGTAACATTATTTTTTGGATCTTACAATATTCGGTTTTGCAAGCAGATAAATGACTCTGAAATTGTTGTTTTCTTTATATATTCATGCTATATTTAATGCGAAAAAAATCATTGAAATTGAACTTGTTAATCTATGAATTTAAATAATCTCTGATTATACCACGTGAACCGTAATCCAATCATTGTTGATTATTATTTGCAGCACTTGTTTATAATTTATTTGTCACCCCTTGAGTTTAAATCAAGATAAAAAACAGAACATATTAACATGCCCTAACATATCAACAATTATATTTACATATATTTATCTTGTCATTCTATTAGAATTATAATTCCAAAGATCAAAAGTTTCCTCAGCTTTTGCCTACAGAATTATAATGGTCATCTTAAGCATTATTATTATGATCACACAATCATCAAGATCTTGAGCCTCTAGTCTCTAGAGGGTGTTTTTTCTTTGAAGGTTCCTGTGATAGAATAACTGAAACTGGCCGTCACCGACCAAGAAACTGCCTGAAGAAAACCTAAAAAATCAGTGCCACATTGGAACCTATTACCATCGGTCAGTTTAACTAAACCAACCATAACATGGTCAGTTCGGTTTCGATTATGGTGTCTAGTTATGCTATGTGATCTTTGACGTGAAATATTAGTTTTAAATAAATTTATTAATATTTTACGTTTGTGAAACTTGGTAAAAGATGAAAATCCATACAGTCCATTATATAGTCACATTTATATCTATTTATCCTTACATTTATTATGCATTGACGGTCACACACACACACACACACACATATATATATATATATATTTATTTGTCGTTACATTTATTATGCATTGAACATGCACCACTTACGAAACATAGAAAACTTCTACCACCAATATGTACTTATGTTACGGATAATTTTGAGTTCCAAAAATATTTATTACAGTTTCACATCTGTTAAAGTTTTCACAAATCAAAGTTTTAAGCGTCCTATATTGGAAAAAAAAAATTGAGAATGTCTTTCTCATATATCCTTCCTGCCTGAGCATAAATAGCTTCTTTTGAATACCGTTAATGGCTTTAATACTCTTCATGTCTGACAGATTCTACAATCACAATAATCAAATCATTTTTTACATTTGAACTCAACTCTAAACGCCATAAAAATATTATACTTTAGTGTATGCGATGAGGTCAGTTGAAACTTGTATACAATAATATAATAATATAAAGATGAAAAAGGGAAATAATCTATTACATCTTGATGCAAATTGTCACCTTTAGATATATTACCTAATTTTTCAAGATAATCCATTCAACTTAAAAGGGAATTTTTATGGTTTAAGATGATAATTCTTCAGCCTTTTCTCGTATTTAAGAACTTCTAATACTATGTACTTTCACTATATTTCTAATGAATATTGTTTTGCTTTATTAATTGATTGGAATAGATAATTTTCTGCTCCAATCACAAAGGGAAAAAAAAAAATTCTAACATGAAACCCACATAGATGTATTTTTTGAGAAGCACAAAAGTGTAATAAAAAAATAAAGATAAGAGATAGCTATGGTAAACTCAATACCATTTCTTATTTTCACTCGTATTCAGGCTTTCTCAATAACATATAAGCTTGAGATATTCTTCGTATTCAGGCTTTCTCAATAACAAATAAGCTTGAGACATTCTTTTCTTAAATCAATAAGTGTTCATATCTATTTATATGCCACGATTTTAAAAGTACTTTTTATGTTCTCTTATATATAAGTTTGGATACATTTTACTATTCATCTCTATAATATTTCTAAATAGTATTCTTTTGTAGGCCAAAATTTTCACCATACTTTCGTTTAGTCACTAACATAGATTTGAGCCATTATGTTCATGTATCTGATATGTTAAATCCCTCACAATGTATTTTATTAAATATTCCATTTTGAGATTTGAAAAATAGTTTTGTGAGGAAGTGAATTTACCATAGTTTGAACTATTTTAATTTTTAGTGTAGAATTTGTTGTAGAAAAATGTTGACAATTTCTTTTATGTGTCTACTTTAAAGAGTTTGAAACATTTAGAAAGACATCTTTTTAGCACAAATTGTTAACTTTGAATAAGAAGCAACATAAGATAATAATAGTAAAAAGCTGACAATTGGTCTTTTCTCTCAAATGTATTTTACCAGACTTAGAATTTCTAATTTCTATTGAACTACCATTAAAGAACATATTAAAATGCACATAAAAAATATAAATCAATAAAAGAATTTTTTATTGGCAATATTTTCTTATAACATTTTCAGCCACAATATTTTTTTATATCCACTTTAAGTGATTACTCTATGACATATCTTTAATCACAAATTTTAGAGATGACTAAAACTTCTAGCTATAAGATTTTTAGTCATGAGAAAAATTTTTAATCACATTAAAAATTTTTGGTGACAAAAAACTCTACAACAAAATGTTCTAATCATGCCACAAATTTGTCACAAAATGTAAATTAATCATAAGATTGTAACTAAAGTATATTTAATTACATAAAATGTTGTGACTAAAAGTTTTATAACAAAATATTTTGATTAAGAGTTTTCTTTTTCTTTTTCTTTTTCATGACAACTTCATTAGAAAGTTTACTAAAAGTAATTTTTGTTAAAGCATTTATATGAGTTGTCTTTACGTTTGACATTTTGATCGAATGACCACTTTTTAAGGACACGTATTTTGAACTTGGCGAAATTATTGAGTTATATGTTATAAGGTTGTGACTAAAAGTACATTTACTCATGCAAAATGTAAATTTTGAATAAGGCTATATCTCACGCCACAAATTTATGATAAAATGTAAATTAGTCATGAGGTTGTGATTAAAAGTACATTTAATCACAAATATTGTTATTAAAAGCTTTATAAGAAAATGTTTTGACCGAGAGTTCATCTTTCGGTCATGACAACTTCATTAGAAAGTTTAAGATATCGGGTTGGTTGAGAGTTATATACAGCTATATGAAAATAATAAAGGAAACAATCTATTACATATTGCTATATAGTTGCCACCTAAAGAGGTACTAGGGAGAGTCTCGAAAAAATTTGTTCAACTCAAACAATAACTCTTGTGGTTTGGGGTGATATTCTTTTTTTTTTTTTTTTTTTTTTTTTTTTGTGTATTTCAATAGCTTCTAATTTTATGACCTATTCTCATATGTTTAAGCAATGACAGTTTGCTTTATTAATGAACGGGTGGTAAAATAGTTTGTGTTTCCACCACAAATGAAGAAGAAAAATTATGAGTAGGAAACTCCAAGAGAGATGTATGTTGAGTAGCACAGAGCTTTAATTGAGAAGCAAGAAAAGAAGTGCAAAATTTAACTGGTGCATATTTATATCCTACTACTTTGGTTTTATTAATACTGCTTCCTATTTACAGTTCTAGTCATACTATCACAAAAGTAAATGGGATTGCCGCATTTATAGCTCTACTATCCATAGCTTTATTCAGGTCTACTCAGGTGTCAAATTTTTAGGAGAATGACTTGCTAAGGTCATTGCCATGGAGGTCAACTATTGGAAGTTGCACACTCTACATCTCTATGGTATTGCTGAGATTGTGTTCTATATTGCAACACATACAAGTTAAGGCTCCAAAATAGATGTTGACCATCTTATTTCTTTTTTTTCTAACACTACATATTTCCTTACATGCTCCATCTCCAAGTTTTGAACAACAATTCTGGGATATGATGAAGTGAATTAATTGTATTAGAACCATTTTGAGTTTTGATGTAGAATCCACTTAGGGGAATGTTGACAATGTTTTATATGTCTTTACGTTGAATAGCTTAAATAATTTAAGAAAGACATATTTATAGGTTTAGTTAACTCTGCTTTCGGCTCTTCTTTGTTATAAAAAAAAGGATAGATTGGGAATTTTTTATTATCATTAAAGTTAGTTTATTAATTTAAATTATGATAGCAGAATCTATTGTAAAAATACCAAACACCCATAAACTGTTGCATATGGTTATAGAATTTAAAATAGCCTTTAGAATCAATGCCAAATGCGCCTAATATAAAAAATTTAAAATTCCTATAAATTACTAAATTAATTTTTTAGACAGTAGAGATTATTGAGGAGTCTATAACAGATACGACAAATTAAATTAATTTGTTTTTTTATATAAACATAAGTTAAATATTGGATAATTAAATAAAATTTTGAAATTCCTCTACTTCATCCAACTAAGCTTTCAAATAGTGTATAAGCCTACTGGTATCATTACATGGCCATTATGGGTTGTCAATGGCAACAACACCCTAGAAAAAAAATCGCACCCTAGTTAACATGTTTAATTTTCAGTGACGACATATTTTGTCTAATCTTTAGTGACAACATTTAACGTATTAATAACAATTTTGCGACTTTAGAAACAACAACAAGTGTCTTTTCTTATAGTGAATAGGTTACAATAAAGGTTAATGCTTAGAAAGTCCTCTTAGCCTTTCACAAAAGTGATGAATTGATCCCATTATTTTTTATTAAAAGACTCTTAATCTTGTGTTTTAGGTGTAAAAGACAAATTTGACTGATGGCCATTAATGTTATGTGAGCTACACATATGTACAATTACGAGGGCTTTTAGTAAATGTAATTAACAAAAGGACATGGACAACAACAACCGAATAAAAGCCCTTCGTGACTCGATGATCCACACCAACAAAAAAAAAATTAAGACTAATAGAAATCAAAGAGCAACAAAAGAATTTAGAAAATAAAGAAAAACCCAAAAAGATCACACATAATAAAAAAATTAAAAATATCTATCCGCTTTAGTTCTTTAAATGTAGCCCTAAACCAGATACAAACCCACCATCGATCGCAATCTTTCTCTCCTCGTCAGCCCCTTTCATTCTCTCTTTCACATTTAAAACCTATACGCTACTCTGCGCTCTCCCCTAAAAACTTTTATTCATAATAGCTAAAAAAAAGTCTCATTTGCACTCTTTATTTTTATTCCTAATTGTACCGTATCACTTCATATATATAATTTTTAACTTTTATTCATTATTTTAAATTTTAAAACTCAAATAAAAAAATTAGGATATAATGTTACTAAAGTCTTATATTTGGAAGTAAGGAAAAGAAACAAAAATACATTTAGATTAACGGTTAACCAAATAAAGGGGAAAGTAGTACAAGAAAAGGAACAACAATAAAGTTTTTAGTATTTATTACACCACACTACAACAATTACGCCTATAATATTTTAGAGATTTTTAACAATGGTTTTTGCAAAAACCATTACCAAATATGATATATTTTATAAAGAATAAATGACAGATTTTGCAAAAACCATCTAATATGCCATCCTTGAACTCTACAAAGGTTTCAAGCTCATATAAGATAACAATTAAAGACTGTCATTATATGTATTTAGCATATAATGACTCTTGATGCAACAACAGTTTGCCTAACCGTCTTTGTATCTTTTGACGACAATAAAAAATTGTTGTCGTATCTCCTTGTTATAGTAGTTATTAGTTTGTTGTAAAATCTTTAACTTTAATCAACCATCATAGCTAATTACCATTTCTATGTAGATGATAGTGGTGATAAATGGCCTAAGCTCAGCAGCAACACTAACATGCCATTTAATGGTTCTTGCTCATCAAGCTAGCACTAACAATGATCTCAAACCTACTTGTTAGTGGTCCTAACCCGACCTTAGTTATGGTCCTGCCCCATTAACCTAACCTAGATGTTGATCACTTCCATCGGCTCAACCCAAGCATTCACTCTTGTGATAGTCTTGTCTGGACTCTAATGATGGTCTCGACCTATTGGCTTGAATGTGGTGGCAGTTGTGGCTGGACTTTGGGTTTGGACTAACTCTACAAACGGTCCCATTGTCAACTTGATTCCGTTGCCTATCCTAGTATGACCCTATCATGGAAGTCAATGTGTTTGGCCCGCAAATGTTCTGTTAATCGCTTTAAAAGACATGTAACGAAATCATAATTAGAAAATGTGTTTTTTTTGGTCTTAAAAAAGAAAAAAAAAGGTAGTTAGTGGCTCTTTTTGGCTAAAAAAAAGTAAATACACAACGAGACAATATATGCATTATAAGATTCCCTTTAGAGTAAAAAAATGCATTATAAGATTTCCTCTAGAGTAAAATCGTTAGCATCCATGCTAGACTTGTAAAATGGCACATCGGTATAGATATTGGAATCTGTATAGTTTTATGCTAGTGCGCATTACGAGAAAATTCTTTTTTTTTTCTTAAGGTCCTTACATATAAATTAGTTGAGCGCCACGTATGATATATACACTACAACAAATTTGAGATTATACAACCTTTATTTAACGACCGTTTCTCAAAAAACGTCGTGATAAGGAAAAAAAAAACGGTGAGTTACGCCCGCGAAGACAAACTGTCGTGGTATTGGCGGGAGCTACCACAACGGTGTTTATAAAAACCGTCGTGAAAGGTACAAGGCCTTCCACGACGGTTTTTGTAAAAACCATCGTGGAAGGCCTTTCACGACGCTTTTTAGTAAAAACCGTCGTGAAAGGTACCGAGGCTTCCACGATGGTTTTTTGTAAAAACCGTCGTGAAATATTCTGCATGTTTGAAATTTTTAGTAGTCATCAAAATTTAATCTTTCACGAAGGTTAAATTTGGGTGGAAAACTAAAATTTTCAAACCTCGGGGCCTTCCACGACGGTTTTTAATAAAAACCATCATGGAAGGCCACCGTTACTAAAAAACCGTCGTGAAATGTGAAGGTCTTCCACGACGGTTTTTGTAAAAACCGTTGTGGAAGGCCTTTCACGACGGTGTGAAAGGTACCAAGGCTTCCACGATGGTTTTTAGTAAAAACCGTCGTGAAATGTTCTACATGTTTGAAATTTTTAGTAGTCACCAAAATTTAATCTTTCACGAAGGTTAAATTTAGGTGGGATACTAAAAAATTCAAACCTCTGGACTTTTCACGACGGTTTTTATAAAAACCGTCGTGGAAGGTCCAAAGTTTGAAATTTTTAGTATTCCGCCCAATTTAACCCTTCACGACGGTTTTTATAAAAACTGTCATGGAAGGTTTTGCATATCTGAAATTTTAGTAGCCAGCCAAAAATTAATCTTTTACGAAGGTTAAATTTGGGCGGGATACTAAAAATTTCAAACCTTGGGACCTTCCACGACGGTTTTTATAAAAACTGTTGTAAAAGATACCAAGGCTTCCACGACAGTTTTTTAGTAAAAACTGTCGTGAAATGTCTTGCATGTTTGAAATTTTTAGTATCCCTCCAATATTTAATCCCATGCCAACGACATGGCTTTCCCTATTTATTCAAAATTTCTCTAACTTAAACCCACTAACTCTCAAACCTCTTTCTCTCTCTAACTCCTCTCCCACGACCTAGCCACCAATGAACCCAACCCCCATGGCATTCCACCGACTTTGACATTCCTCTATCACTCTCTCCATGACCTACCTAACAAACCCGATGCCATTTGCCACCATTCATCCTCATCCCTTGACATTCTACTGACTCTACCATCATTCGACTCGTCCTTTGTCGTTCCACCAACTCTATCGCCTTTGGTAAATTTCAAACCATTACTTTTAGTTTTAGTATTATTGTTAGTTCTAAACTTAGCATTATTTGGTTATTTTAGTGTTATTTACCTTTAGTTTTAGTTTTAATATCAGTTATATTAATTTATTTTTTGCCATTTAGTATGTGTTACTTGTATTTGGTGTTTGAAAGAACCTTGAACAACATTTAGCATTTTGGTGTGAGAATATGTTACTTTTTATGTGTTTGTGATGCCTAAATATTATTGTGATACCCACCACATATTTGGAGATTTTTTTTTAAGGGAATACAAATTTTTCACAACGGTTCACATGTTTGGAGTTTTTTGGAGATTTTTTTTTTTAGGGGAATGCCAATTTTTCACGACGGTTTTTTAAAAAACCGTCGTGAAAAATTGGCATTCCACGACGGTTTCTTGAAAAACTATTGTGGAATCAAAGGCTTCCACGATGGTTTTTTAAAAAACCGTCGTGAAAAATTACTACATTACACCCCTTTCTCATGTGAATTTTTATATTATACGACGGTAAAAAACCATCGTGAAAACTTCATGTCATACCACGACTGAAGTTTTCACGACGGTTTTTTAACCGTCGTAAAATTTTTCCACGGCGGTTATAAACCATCGTGGAATCCACAATTTGTAGTAGTGATATAGGAGCAATTTTGTATTTGATTATCTTGCTATCATTTCTTGATTTATTTAGCAATAGTGGTCATTTGCTGGTCGTTAATATGCAGCTAACATTAACATTCTATTTGACTAAATGAAATATGGTGGAGAAAAAAGTTGGAGGAATTTTAAAAAAAAAAAAAATGTTGTTTGATGGAGAGTAAATTAAGAATAAGAATTGAAAAAATCATGGAGCCAACAATTATTCTTCTCAATCTTGAAAGACAAATAAAACAATAGAATGATAAAAAAAAAATGTCGCACAAAAACATTTAAAAAAATTCATTTGAGGAATGTTATTTTACAGGGTTAGTAAGGAATATATATATATCATTTTGATAAGGTAAGTATTACATTAGAGGAAAAAGGGTATGAACTCATTTTGAAAAATATTTCAACAGGAGCAAGGGAGGACAAAATTTTTTTAGAAAAGAACACTTAAAAAAAAAAAGAAAAATTGTACATGAACTCAAAAGAAAAAAAGAAACAAAATAATTTAACTATCGACGCATACAAAAGAAATTACTTTAATAAGAGCTAAGGTAATATTTCTTAGAAGTATATCAAAAAAATTAAGCCCTAAATAGCATTTGACAAAAAGAAAAAGAATAGAACAAAAAAATTAAGGAAGAAAAAGCTAATAAAAAAGAAATAAGATAAAGTAAAAAGATAAAAACAAGAGCGTAACAGACGGAGATGTTGACACTTGACTAAAGGAGGAGTAATGACCAAATCTCTTTTGCCTCTTTTATAGATGTGCCTAAAGATATAAATGTTATAAATGAATAAGATTTAGATACTTGAAAATCAAAAAGCAAAAAACTACATTATATATCAAGTCAAATAAACCAGAGAGATAATTAAGGACGATCTTTAAAACCTAGAGGTGTTGATTTTGTTCACAAAAATCTTTTTCACAATCCACTACTACAAACATAGCCTTCTACAAGGGTTTAAAACCATCGTGAAAACATCCGTTGTGGTACTAAATTGAGTTTTCATAATGGTTTTTACTATCATGTAATGTCCGTTTAGACACCAATTTTGGAACATATGGCACCCTCTATCACAATGAGAAACTGTCGTGGAAAGTTGCAATTACATGACGGTTTTCTGAGAAAACCATCATGGAAAGTCGCTATTACACGATAGTTTTGATTAAAAACCGTCGTGAAAATATAGCATTCTTGAACCCTACATGATATTTTTTTTGAGAAAATAGTCACGTAAGGATGTGTTTCTATAATGGTTTTTAACAAAAATCATCATGGAAAATTGGTCATGGGAAAGAAACATTGAATTTTTGATTTCTCATGGGATGGCTAGTCATATATGTTATCCATTACTACAAGGCCTTGATTGCTATAAAAAAAAAAAGATATATATGTTAGAATTACCAAGTATTTACAAAATCATTTACATTAAACTATTTTACATAATCATTTATCTACCACTCTAGCTATATGTGAGATACCTACTTACAAATTGTAATTACTCAACTCTAACTTCCTTTATATCCATATATATATATACATAATTCTTTTTTTTTTGATAGCCTTGTATACCATAATTAATTATTTCTGCATGTAATATAGAATAAAAAACCAGATTCTATGTTTCTTTGTTGTCTAGGACACTTAGGTGGGAATACGCTTAGAGCATATTTTGGTAGTGACAGTAGTCTGCTTTCATATCACAACTTTTGTTCTTCTTTCTTCCTTCATTCTCTTTTTAGTGGTGTCCTCGTTCATCCTCTTTAATCCATTCAAGGTTTTTGCTACCTTGCGACCCACATGTTCTGTTCTTTGTTCCCTACAAGCTCTCGTTCACACATTTCATTCTCTTCTTTTAGATCAATCCATCATTTTGCTCTATTCAAAGCCTCTTGGTTGGTTTGAGCGTACTCAGAGCAG
>CAMOHE010027059.1:0-26597 GCA_946598075.1 Artocarpus hirsutus
CATGGATTCAAGAAGTGAAGCTAAAGACGTTGAGGACGTTGGCGAGTGGATTGAGAGGGTGGCATGAATGCGATTTGGCTCCCTCTCTTCTTGAAAGAGGTGGGGTTGCGGCCATAGGCTCTGCTGCCGAATTAGTAAATGTAATTAGCTGAATTCTAATCTAGAATGTAGACTTTGGTTATTGCTGTTGTTAGAGTCATCTTTTTTATTTCCCCGTTTCTTTGAAACGTAATATCATATTTACCCCGTAAATCCTCATTTTGACCACTCCATCAAACCGACAAATTCCAAGTGTCCCAAGAAATAATACCGCCACCATAAAATACATAAATATAAGCTTTCGAAACACATATATGCGGATCCAAGGCTTCAAAATTTTTTCCCCTCTTTCCATCAGAAGATTATATGGTAGTGGTTTCGTCCATTTCCAGAGTGGTGGTTTGAGCCAAAGCTTCCCTGCATATCAAACTTCCATACATTGCAGCCATTGACTTTCATTGTCAGCCATAGCTTTCAGCGGAATGGACGGAACCGCCAGCCACGTTAATCTTTTGATTCTATGTCTGCATTATCAGCGGCTTGAGTAGGTAGCTTGACTTTTATAAAAGGTAGGTCTGTTTGTAATTTATTACAAAACATTAGTGGTAGTAAAGGTCATGTTGGACCGATAGAACAAAGAGGAAGAGGCAGAAGGAGATAGGATAGAGCAAGTGAGAAGAATTAGAGAGAAGAAGCCGTTGGACTGGCTGCTTTTTTTGCTTCTTTATAACCCTTTTGACGGGGAAAAAAGAAGGGCTGGAAATTCCATTACGATTTGAAGAGAGCTATTAATTTTTTTTCATTTGACAAAAAACTTTTGAGAGCTCGTCAAAAGGGGGAAAAAAAATTAAGAGAGCTATTTAATTTGTCATTTAGACAAAAATGTTTTCAACGTTTATCAGCCCCCACTGGCGGCCTCTTCCTTCCTTGGTTGCTTAAAATATCACATTTTCTTCTACCTAATCGGAGTCCTTCTTCAACTATGTACAACAAGAATCCTTTTAGATGTAAAGAAAAATGGTTTGGGATTAAATATACTTTTGAAATTGCATTGACACATAACGAAACAACAGAACATAAAAAAATTTCTTGTCTATGAATATATTCGATCAATCATAATTTTCAGCACTTGTTTCTTTTTTATATGATGCGAGGCGGTCATTTGTTCATTCATTATCTGCAAAACCAATTCTAACCAAGTACATAAGCGTTATGATTGAATGAATTTAAAGTAACTATTCCTTAAAGTAAAGCAATGAAAAGGATTAAAAAGAACAAAAAATCATGCTAATGGTGAAGCTATACATAAATCCTTTACAAAATTAACTACTTTATAATATTAAGGGTTGTTTAGTGCATAAAAACAAGGATGATTGATTAAATTAAATTTTTATACCTTACATAATGAAAAATTTTAAAGGATTGAATTGGATAGTTTATTATCTAGTACATGCTTGGATTTGATTGGGACGGGATTATGCTATTCTTTACCAAACCATGGGATTAAAAACATTTGCACATTACGAAAAATTTCAAGAACTTACATGCAAAAAAATTTATAAAATTTGGCGTCTAACTATAATATTTCAAAATTTGAACAATCAAAATGTAATTTTGATCTGATTTAAACATTTTTATTGATTATACTTTTACACCTTAAATTTTTTAAAAAATTACAATCTGACCTCAATATTTGAATTTTTGCAAAAAGCCCTATCCCATAACACAATACCAAACATAGGATTAGATTAGCTAAAATTTAATCATATGTTTTATTTTTTTGATACATTCTAATCCAATCTCCTAAGTCAATCCTATCCAATGTCTTATGCTACGCATCAAAGAAGCCCTAAGTGTATAAAGAATACATATCTCCTAAGTAAAGCATGGATGGATGGATAGATACCCACGAGATCTAATCCTTTGAAAAAAAGAATGCCTTTTTAAAAACTTATAGTTTGTTAAAATAGAAGGACAATTGAGAAATAATTAAAACTCATAAGCATAATTATATAGTTAACCCATCGTGATAATAATAGTAACACAACAACACAACAGCAGCAGCAACAACAACGACAACAATTCTCTATAGCAGCTTATACCAATGCACTATAACTGTAAAAGTATATACTCGCTAGTCTATTATTTTGATAGTTAAGCACAAAGTCGTATGAAGAACAAAACCAAAGCCAAAAAAGAAATTGTAGAACACACAGTTGCACTTCTCAATACTGCTAGCTAATTTGTGTGCGGCAAAAAAAAGTATTTGTCACGCATTATAATTTCCGTAATTCCACATTTAGAAAATTCAGTCTCGATTGTTCCTGCAAAATAAAATTAAAAGCCATATAAATTGAGTTGAATTGATTTTGTGCAAAAATCGATAGAAGATAAGTGATTCTAAAACCATTGTACCTGACATCTTTAAGAAGCATGTTTTTAATTGTTTGCAAGTCCTTCAGGGCATCATCAATCTTCATCCTTTTTATTGGTAATTCCTCTGAACACCTCAAACCAACCGCAAATATGGAAATTAAACACTCATGTACTTTGCCTTTTCTTATTTGCATAGTTAAGTCGCTGCTTGATGCCTCCTCTTTTCCTTCTATCAGGAGATTTTGATCAGTTATCTCCATTGATTTATTTAGCAAAGCCGTTTTGACAAATTGATGAAGGTTTTCCGCTTCAAGATTCTCATCCGTGGGCCGTTTTCCGGTGAAGATTTCTAACAAAAGGATTCCAAAGCTATAAACATCTCCTTGAATTGATGCCATGCTTCCCAAGCCATATTCTTCAATAACACACAAGTTGAATACAAAAATTGGAGTTAGTATTTTGGTACGTATACTCATTCATATACATACACAAAAGTAAGAGTTAGTATTTTGATACATATACACATTCTTATACATACATAAGTACGTGCATACAATGTACATGCGCTGTATATGATATGTACATTAACACATATTGTGCCTGTTAAAAAAGTACTAATACAAATATATATATATATGTATATATGTATTAGTATCAAAGGGACCATAACCACATGCTTTTATACAAACAGTTAGTTCTAGAAAAAAGGTAAGATTACCTGGAGCTGTATATCCAATTGTTCCTCTCATTCCAGCAGAGCTTGTCTCATTCTGGGATACCTGGACATCATCCTCTGCAATAATTCTTGAGAAACCAAAATCACCCACGTGGGCAGTCATGTCTTGATCAAGAAGAATGTTGCTTGGCTTTAGGTCACAGTGTATTATTGGTAGTCCATTGCAGTTGTGAAGATAATCCAATGCTGATGCCACATCAATGACTATATTCAGCCGTTGAATCAAAGTTAAACTTTTCCTCTGGTTTTCCCCCATTCGTGGACACGAATGCAACCAATCTTCCAAACTTCCATTTGTCATCAATTCATAGACAAGGGCTTTGAAATCATTACCTTGAAAGTCAACACTTGAGCAGGCAGTAATGATTTTCACAAGATTTCGGTGTCTAATATTCTTCAGAGTTTCACATTCAGCCATAAAACTCTTGGAAGCTCCTCTTCTTTCAAGGTTGAAGATCTTCACTGCTATGGGAAGTTGATGCAGTTCAAGAATCCCTTTAAACACTGAGCTGAAGCCACCGACACCAATCAGGTTTTCTGGACAGAACCCATTGGTTGCTTTCATAAGCTCACCATAAGAAACATTGAGGAATGGAATGCCCCTCCACAAAGATTCTGAAGATTGTAGCTTTTTTTTCTTCCTCAAGCAGCAAATGATAAGAAAAAATGATACCAAACATACTCCAAGAAGACCACAGACAATGGAGATTATTAGCTTCCCAGTGAAGGACAAGCTTTGTTTCCTTGGAGATTTCTTAGAGCACATAGCTAAGTGTAATTCAACCATACCCCCACAGAGTTTATCATTGCCAACAAGTGAAATATTTGCACTAGCATTACTGAAAACACCTCCACTTGGTACTTCACCTTCAAGATCATTGAAAGAAAGATCTAACTTTGACAAAAAGACAAATTTGCCAAAGTCTTTTGGGATATGTCCAGAAAAGTTATTGTATGAAAGATTCAATTCTTCAATACCTTTTAAGGAATTCAATGATTCAATAGTTCCTTCAAACATATTGTGATCTAGAGAAAGCCATCTTAAGCTTGTACACTCACCAAGGCTAGTAGGAATATTATTGGTTAGCTCATTGTGAGAAACTTTTAACTCAACAATATTTTTCAGATTACCTACTTCTGATGGTAAAGGTCCAGTGAGGCAATTTCCGGAAAGTAATAGAGACTGTGACAAAGAAGACAACCCAATTACTCCAGGAGGAATTGTACCATTCAAGAAATTATCATGGAGGTGTAATAATTGTAAGTTTTTGCATTTTTCAAGACTTGAAGGAATTTTTCCTTGTAGATTGTTCTCTTCTAACCGAAGTTCGTTCAGTAACGTGAGATTTTCAAAGAAGGAAGGGATTTCTCCAGATAACTTATTATTGTCCAAATATAATTTCCCCAAGTTATGAAGTTTACCAATAGTTATAGGAATGGTCCCAGTAAGCCGATTGCGATGTAAAGCCAAATATATTAGGTTTACAAGATTTCCAATGTTAGGTGAAATGTTTCCCGAAAGTTGATTATCTGCAAGAACAAGGTATTTTAGTTGACCTGAGAGGTTTCCTATAGTGTTGGGCAAATTTCCTCCCAAGTTGGTGGTTTGAATCTGAAGCATTAGCAAATTGCTACAATTAGTAAAAGAGGTAAAAAAGTCCATGTCACCCTCTTTGCCATACCCAAAATTAGATTCGCCGATAATTACATGCTCAAGTTTTTTTAAGTTTCCAAAAATTGCAGGAATCTGTCCAAAGAAGTTATTCATTGGGATTTCGAAGTAAACAAGGTTTGAAGCATTTGAAAAAGAAGCTGGAATGGTTCCGCTAAGTTGGTTTCCCCATGCAGAAAATGTTTTGATATTTGGTAAGGTAAGGCCAATGTTACGAGGAAAGCTACCTTGAAGTTGATTCCCACAAACATAAAAACTAGTAAGGCGTGAAAAGTTATAAAGAGATTGAGGGATTCTACCTGACAGAAAATTTAGACAAAGTCCAAGGCCATTTAAGTTCTTCAATTGACCAATTGAGGCTGGAATTTTTCCCTCTAACTTGTTTTCATCAACAGCAAGTTGTAGAAGGGATGAGACATTCCCTAGATGAGGTGGAATACTTCCTTGCAAATTATTTCGAACGAGAAATAGTCGCACCAACTTTGGCAGAAAGCTTATCTCAAAAGGAATGTTGCCAATGAATTTGTTGTATCCCAGATCAAGGATTTTCAACTTAGAGCAGTTTGATAAACTAGTTGGTATTACTCCTTCAAAAAAGTTTCTTGCCAAAACCAACTCTTGCAACCTAAACAAGTGACCGATCTCCTTTGGTAGTCCTCCATGAAAACTGTTGTTTGAGAGATCAACTCTTCGGAGAAAACTTAGGTTTCTAACAAAGGGAGACACCGAACCTTTCAAACTCAATGACCCTAAATTCAACTGGGTGACTCTTTCGTGCCTGTGACTGCAAGAAACACCATGCCACTGACAAAAATGGAGAGAGTCATTCCATGAGCTTGTGATCCTAAGAGGATCCTCAATAATTTGAGCCTTGATGGCAAGCAACGCAAGCTTGTCCGTGTCCTTTCCATGAACAATAGAGGAATTAGCACTCCCAACTGTCATGATAGCCAAAGTGATCAGGACCTTAATGCAAAAGATCAGAAGAGAAAGGAAAGGGGAAGATTGGAATATTGCTCTCATCTTGATCACAGGTTTTTTGACGTCTGCAAAGAGCTTGTGCACATAACAAAAGCAGTATGATTTGCGAACAAAATGAACCAAATTGACTGCCAACTATAGCCAAGTCTTCCCTCAAGTCAACAAGTCTTCCTAAATTAGGTCGAAGTTAAGGTCTGCTGAAATAATTATTGAGGTACCGTAATTATTCGGTAAAGTGTTCCTCGCGTTAAAAAGGGACCACAATTGAGAGGTTGAAAAATGGTGTGGTTTTCTGTACATGAAGTCCTCATTAATATATGAATAAGCTAGTCTTACAAGTGCCATAAATTTTGGTTACTGAATGAACTATACCATTGTATTAAAAATAGTCTTTTGTGTGCTAGATCGGTAGTGTGTTCTTTTTTTCTCTTGTTGAAACCTGACACACATTACTTCTTTTAGCTTTCAATCAAATCTACTGATGGTTTGAATCTAGAGGTCAGAGTTATGTCATTAAATATGTTGTGGTCTTTCGTGTCTAGATTGGTGATTATATTGTCCTAGTCTGGGATGCAATTTATCATTTTCAAAATAATAATAATAATAATAATAATAATAAAACTTGGTTACATCCTATGATCCTTAACGCCTAGTAATACCTTTGGACAAAATCCTGTATTCCTATATTATCTTTCAATTTCGACGGCTGTGAAACATGATTACATCGACATTTTGAATTAACAAATGGGTAAGTTACTAAAACCACTAAAGTAAATAATCCACCCATTCATATTTCACTCCTAAAAATTAAAAAAAAGAAAAAAAGAAAAAATAACTTTACTCTTTAAATGAAAAAATCATTTTGTTTTATCATATGTTGTTTAAAATGAAAATGTGAAATGTTGTTTGAAAATATAGTCAAATTTGTAACGAGTTTAAAATTTATTTGACACAATATTTCACAAATTATAAGAGATGAATTTCTGTAAATATATTGTTATTTCAGAAAATAAAAAAAAAAATTAGGCATATTTTAAAAAGTTGAACCGTTAAATACATTGCTATTTCAGAAAATAAAAAAAAATTAGGCATATTTTAGAAAGTTGAACCTTAAGCTTTCTTCTATACATGTTATATACTCCAACCAAATTTTCATCAGGACACAACAACCTGTAATAGGCGATTTATTTTGGCTAATTTTATTATTTTGTACCTTTTCTCACGAATTTTTATATTTTCCACTTTATCCGTTGTTTTATTCATGATCTAACAAATACATTCTCAACTTGCTTTTAAGTAAAAATACTGACAAATAAATCTCACGAGGAGCAATAAAGTGTTAAATGATTGTAGAATAAATTATATACAAAAAGAAAATTAATCTTCTTCTAGGAAAAAAAATTACATAATCCATGATATGATTACCATCAAACAATAGCACATAAGAATACTAATTTTCACATAATCCAAAAGCCAAAATTTGATTTCCATTGTTCTTAGGACCAAAAGGATAGTCATTTAAAAGACTCCTAATAAGTTTGCAATCTTTATCGGCCGAACAAAGTAACCGGGTGTTTGGCAAAGTGGTGGGAACTGCAGTTTCCACCACAAACTCAGTTATGAACAGTACAAAGCTCTCACATGCTACAGTAACAATAAAAAAAATTTCTACAGTGTAAAGCTCTCACTTGCTACAGTAAAAGTAGTTCTTACCACTGGTTCCCACCACCTTCCAAACACCCTATAAATGGTCCACGAAATGTCGTTGTTAAGGATTTTGGGCCACAAGTGCAAGCTTCAATTCAAGGGCTAGATGATCAAAACCAAAAGTACGTAGGGAAATCATAGTAAATAGATCGAAACTTTGACGCTGTGAGGGTAATTTCAAACTATTAGTAACACACGCAATGTGATATGAATAGAAAGAACCGGGTTAAATGCCATCAAGCAAGCCTTCCCTAGTAACTAGCAAAATAATAATAATAATAAAAAAAAAGAATTAATTACAAAACTCTCTTAAACTATAGCCTTTGTAACACTTTGTTCTTAAATTTCAAGACGTAACATCTATTCTCCTTGAAATATGCACGGTTAACAAAAATGGTTTTTCTGTTAGAATTTTAATGAAAAATTAACAAATAATTTTAAAATTAATGATATTTTGGTATCTATTTATAAAAATAACCACAAAAATTAAAACTATAATGAAAATATCCTTTATTAATGACAAAAGACAAAAAAAAAAAAAAACCATAATACCATTTGGATCTCTGATTATCACCGGGGAAAATTCTATAGACTTGGCGCTTATGTGATTCCTAAAAATTATTTTAATAAGCCAGCCAAAAGCATGAGGGAAATGATGCCATAACAACAACAGTGGTTTCTAACTCAACAAAGAATTTGGAAGTAGAAAAAGAAATGAAGAGAATGCTACAAGAGCTGCAATAGGTACAAGGTGCACAAGGTATTTTCCATAACTTCATTTTAATATTTAAATACTATATCTAATTCTATTTTCAAGATAAAAATTATTTTAGCTACAAAATAATCATTTTGTAACTAAATGTATTAGTGACAAAATGTTGATTTTGTAGCTAAAAGACTACTTTTTAGTTACAAACTTGTCAAAATAACTACAAAATTAAAAGTCTTCGGTGACAAAATGATGTGTAGCTAAAAGTATCATTTTTAACTATAAAAGTATTTTTGTAGTAAAAAATATATCATTTAGCTACAAATTACTTTTATGATGACGATGTAGCTACGACCTAGCTACAAAACAAAATTTTGTAACTAATTGTTTTAGTTGCAAAATTTTGACATTTTGCTATAAAAATGATTTATAGCTAATTTCAAGTTTTTTTTGTAGTGTCATTATATTAAAAAGAAAGATAACCATTAAATAGTCGAAGACATACTTAAGATCTTCGAATTTAGTGTTGTATTATTTTCTTGAAATCAATTAGTAAACAAAATAATATAACAATTGCATATGTAATTTTAAATAAAATCTTACCATTAGAAAGTAGGAAAAGCCTTCAATTGTGTCTTTCTTATTCAAGGAGGAGCCAATAACAGCAAATGCCGCGGCACCCCTTGCATAGTTATTTATAGTGTCTAAGTGAACACACAGGATGTACATTGCAAAAACCTGAGTAGAAGAGTTGTTTGTGTTGAAAACATATAGTTAGAAAATAAAAAATTTTTAAAAACTTTGTTCATCGAAAATAGTTATATAATTTTAATTAAAAATAAAAAGCTAAAAGAATTTGTTTCAAACCTTTTGAAAACCTAACAGAGTATTCTAACTTTCCTCTTTAACACTACGATCTTTCAAGCTAAGCCTTTACACACCAATAGAGCGACAAATAGGCGTCAAAATATAAGAATGAATGGTCTCAAACTTTAATGGATTTATAATATACTCAGATAGCAAACTTTTTTTTACGAGAAAAAACTCTTACTTTTTCTACTCTGTAAAATATTACGTAAGGAAAAAATATTCTGAGATAGTTATCTTTTTTCTTTTTATAACTGAGTAGGGTGAACAGGCAGACGGGTGGGCTTGGGCGAGTTTATTTCTCTTTTTTTAGATGTCGGGTTGGTGGTTAACCAACCTGCAAACCACCCAAGAAACTGTGGGTGGTTTCAATTCGGTTTTTGCCTGGTGTAGGTGGGTTGAGGCGGGTTGAGGCAGTTTGAGGCAGTTTGAGAAGATAACCTCTTTGTAGGCAAGTAGATCATTACGGTCTGAGAAGATTGGTTCTGTGATTATGCAGCTGTAAGTTAGGTACTTGACAATTCCCAAGTCAGCTAATAAAAACAATGACAGATCCTGCTCTCCAGAAAGAAAAGCCTCTGCATGGACCACAAAATTCAGAGAGGAAACAAAAAAATTGGTGCACTAGAAGGGGGAAAAAGAGAAAACATTTGGGTGCTGGTGTGTATTGGACAAAAATAGAGGACAACGCTCAGCACGCCAGAAAAGAGGTTCAGCTTTGGAAGATATTCTAGGACAGGCACCGGTTTTCTCCAAAATCATATTCGGCAATAATGGACTGCAACTTGAAACAAAGAACATGCAAGAATGAACTTAAAAGACTCATTGAATCACAGATCAGAAGATGTTTATTATCATTAGTAAAATAAATCATTTCATACCATAATCCATCTTTATATGAAGAAAGAAGAAATGCAATAAAATCCTGCGTTCTCGTGCCACTATTGCATCTCTAAAGCCTCCATAAAACCACAAAATTGGCGGAAAAAGAGCATCAGATAACGAAGCAAATTTCATCACCAAAAAAAAGTAACCACAAACAGATCCACACCCACAATCAAAGGAGAGCCAACAGTTAGATGTAGATTTCATTGATGACAGAAAGTTCTATGTAAAAAAGTTTCTAGATGCTGTGAACTTCTCAACCAGTTTAAAACAAAGGCAAAAGAGAAAAGAAATGTATTTTCCATTTTGAAATTGGGAAGTATCGTCCACGCTCTTAACTTCTTGTAAATTGCCAAGTTGATGTCAAAAGAATCACATCAACAGTAACTAGTACTGATCAGGTCCAAGGCAAGCCTTTAGAAGATAAGATATTATTTGTGATACATGAATTTTGCTCTCCTATTTGCATATACAGATACAAGCCGTTTCATTATTCATAAGGTCATGCACAAATGGAGAATCAAATCCTGCATGTCACCATTGCTTATATGTTTCCACACAGTAGATCTCTTACTATGCAGTCATCAGAAGCCAATTCATTACTTTAGGAACATAAAACAAGAAAGAACACAGCCAGTTAAGGCATCCCCCTCAACACCTGCACATCATAACAAGCAAAAAGAACACGTCTCTTTCAATCAACTGCCTGTGCTCTAAAAAACCAGCAGCTATATTAGATAGCACCCAAGCTGCTTCCTACATGGTGATGAGAATTCCCAATGAGAAAACTTGTTTTTGCACCTAAACCTATTGGAATCTCTTCGGGCATTAATTCTAAACCCTTTTGTTTTTGTTTTCCTTCAAATTCTTTATAACTGGTAAAATGTTTCTCAATCAAAATTTTCCAAAAACAAAACAAAGAAAATTGAAAACCCAAGCTTCTCCTAAGTGGGTATCACTGGAAATGGAAGAAAAGCAGGAGAGAAGAGAAGAACCTCATGATAGTGATTGAGTGCAAATCCCCAGCGACCAGAGCCTCATGTGATTTCTTGTCCTGGAACAAGAACAGGACAGCTTGTGTGCAAATCCCCAGCGACAAGATTACCTAAACTTTGTAGAACCTAGATGGAAAACCATAGGAAACATAAACATAATAAGTGAACTGTTAAGAGCTATAAATTAAAATTTAAACCCACGTGTATGTTGCACATTACCGGAATGAGCAATTGCAAGCTACTTGATGTTGCCAATCTTTCCGAAAGCAGTCGAAGGACATCACTCTTAGAGGGGACATGAGTGGAGGCAGAGGCAGAAAAAGATGGAAGACGATTAGAGAGGAGATGAGTGAGGCTCAGCAGCAGTGTAGAATTATTAGGTTCTTTTTCTTTTTTTTACACTAGTTTATTTGGCATGTGCAAATGCACGTGCTAGTGTTTCTACTTAAATTGTTAATTTTACATTTGAGATTTTTACATTGAGATTCATATCATCCACTTAAACTGTGACTTTTACATTGAGATTCATATCGTTTTGAGGTTGAACTTTGTAACAATACATAAGTAGAAGAAAAGAAGATAATTGCATTACATCTCACATTTATAGTTAAAAAATTTTACATCGAGTGGACAGCAAAAAGAGAGGGAAAAAAACACAAATCATTTACTAAAAGAACAGTGACTTCTAAGGTTTGAATTTATTAACAGAAAATTTAGTAGGTCAAAGCAACATGGAATTGACTAACAAGCAAGGAAAAATGATCATTAAGTCCTAATAGTTACTCTTTGAAATGGACAGTCAGTTGGACATTGGAGTAATAGATACGTGAGTGAACATACAGTAACTAAACTGTACTGATGTGTCGGAGAAATTGGTACTCAGAAACGAAAAGAGGAAATTGGGCCTTGAGAGTGTGTGATAGAAGTGCTGATAGTGTGGGAGAAGAAAATGGGTTTGTGCAAACAAACTTATGGGCTAAAAATAAAATGGAATTAAAATACTGTTTTCTTTGGTATGAGGAGGAAGGAAGGCAAAAGAAAGGGTATTGGATTAGGGGTGGGAAATTTGAAGCACAAAAATCACTGAGTTCAAACTCCCAACGAAAAAACAGAGATGCATAAAGAATCACTCATTTTTCTAGGAGAAAAAAAGGATTGAGAAGCATAACATACATTGTCATGACAGCAATACAAAAACTCAGAAGTAACTTCACATCAGAGTTAAAAGGAGATGATACAAGATTTAACCTCTCGCAATTTATAAGCCAGCACTTCTCTTCAAGGTACAATATATATATATATATATATATATATATATATATATATATGTATATTATTCTCTTCATAACATCTATGCTCAATGCATAAATTTATGATTCATCAGTAGAACGTCAATAACCCTCACAAATTCGCACAATGAAATATGCGTAATAAGTTGATCACAATAGAATTGACTATAATGTTCTCCATCCAAATTTTGCAAAATA
The DNA here is from genome assembly GCA_946598075.1 of Artocarpus hirsutus. Classification (NCBI taxonomy): domain Eukaryota; kingdom Viridiplantae; phylum Streptophyta; class Magnoliopsida; order Rosales; family Moraceae; genus Artocarpus; species Artocarpus hirsutus. Next base: position 12,455 of record CAMOHE010027059.1, read on the forward strand.
ACAGCGCCGAAAGCAGTACAAAGATTGGAAAAACTAAAAGCTCAAAAACAATGACTAAAAGCAATTAAAAGAAAACAAAGATTAAAAGCTCAAAAATAGCTCCAACAAATAATAACTATTTCAAATACATGACATACTATAAATAATCAATAGAATGTTCTACACGGAAACTTTATAACTTCTAGCACAAAAGCACGCCAGGGATTAGAAAAGTACCAGGACAACAGTTTTTAAACCAAAAAAGGCCTCAATCCTCTTCCAATTACGTGCAAATACGAACGATCCTAGCAACCAAAAGACGAAAGAATTCTTTAATATATAGGCCATAACAACTATACAATAAAAAAAAAGGTGTTGGGTGAACTAAATGAACTCATCACGGATAAACGAAAGTATCATGCAAAGAACAATTTTTACTCACAAAAAATATTGCAAATTATTTGCAGACAAGAAAAAGGAAGGAAGAGAGAAGAAAAGAAAATCTCTACGCGTAAAATATATTTCATTCCTTTTAATTCAAAAGTTTGTCAACTAGTTGGTAACGGAAATAAAATTAAAAATTATAACTCCTAAGAAAAGCTTAATTCTAAATTTAGGAACGAACTAAAATTAAATTTATAACTATCAAACATATACCCGCAAAACCAAAGAATCAGCTAAAACTCCGAAAAACACTAAAATTAATTCTTAATCCCTAATCAACTATAGAAAATAAAGGTAACAAATTTCCCAATAAAAAACTCAATCATCCTTAATTGTACAGTAGTCACTGAACACATAAATAAGCAAAACAAAAGACAAAATTTGTATAAGATCATATTTGACTTACAGTTGGAGAGCTTCCAATAACGGTTTGTGCTCCTCGTCCGTCGAGCTCTCTATCCTCTTTGTTTTGTCCGTGAATCTGTTCTCAAAAACTTAAAATTAAACTTGTTCATTAAAATATATTAGTGAACAAGTTCAATCAGCTTATCAATAGGTTGTTAATATAAACCTGTTTTTTAAAATAGTCTGATGTGGGCGCAGGCGCAAACTATTGACGAATACGGATAGTTTTTGTACAGCCTTACAGAAAGTAAGAAGAAAGAGAGAGATTTTATGTGAGTGCTTTTCGGTGTCTTTTTGACGTCAGGTAGCGAGAAATAGGAAAAAAAAGAAAAAAAAGAATTAAAAAAACGTGAAACGCCCAAAACAAATAAGTGCAAACTCAATGCACACGTGTGTAAGAGTTAGAAAGCCACCAGAGGAAAGGGGAACGTTTTTTTAAAAGAAGAATGATTTATGTAAGAAAAAAATAAAAAAAAAAAGCAGCAAGCAGAACAACACGTGGCAAACAGAGTAAGCTATGGAACGTCTGAAGAGAAGCACGTGGAGCTAACGATACAGCTGGCTCCCAGCACGTTTTGAAACAAAACAGAAGCCACAGTTTTTGTTTTTAAAATTAAAAGTAGGTGTATGAAAAAGTGGTAGAAACCGGTAATAAAAACTACTTTTATTATAACATGTGAAAGTTTTATATTGTAGTAATTTTTTTTATTGTTACTGTAACATGTGAAAATTTTTTACTATTTATAACTGAGTTTGTGATGGAAACTGAATGGTTCCTACTATTGCCAAACACCCCTTAAAAAAAAAAACAGGGCAGCAGGCAACCAAACGTGTTGAAGTACTCCTGGTTGCATTATTCTTTTTTTTTTTATAGAGTTGTTGGTATAAAAGCGGGCGGGTTCTGGTTGAACCCGTACCCTAAATTTCAAAACTAAATCCAGTTGTTTGTATATGTTGACGGTTAGGTTGTCAACGTGAACTTGTTTTTTAGGGTGGGATGGGCCGGAGTGTAGGGCGGTTTTTGTACAGCCTTATAACTGAGCATTTAATTATGTATTTAATTTAATTATAATTTATTTTAAATTTAAGAAACCATCCACTAAACTTTTTAGAATGTGAATCATATATATGTTGGGGAGGTGCTTTAAAAGCACCTACACGTTTTGTTTTTTTGTTTTTTTAATTTGAAAAGCATGTTTTCACGTGGAACTGCATATAGACATCATACATACATATATGTATTCAAATAATAAAAACAAAACGTAAACATGAATATAAACATATATATATATATTAAATACATTAGGTTTAAAAAAAACAACATCCACGTTTACGTGGATATATATATACATATGTATGTATGTATGTTTGTATGTATATGAGTTTTAAATTTAAAAATAAATCATATTTATTTAAAAATCAATTCTAAATTAACTAATTAATTATTTAATTTTTTGTCCACGTTGAAAAAAAAATGTGGTCCCATCACACATGTATCAACACCAAAATTAAAATTATATTTAAATAATCATATTATTCAAATATTATTAATTAATTAATTTAAAACATACTTAATTAATCTCATTATTTAAATATAATCAATTAATTAATTAACTAATGCTCAATTAAATATGACAACATTTATCACATTATATTATGTGTCACGGATAACTATTTTTTGTGTTACATTGATATTTCAAGTGTGAAATAATTAATTCAAAATTTAATAATTCTAAATTTAATATGAATAATTTATTCTTATACATTAAATCCAATACAGTGTTATAGAGGAGGCATTGGGACCTATGGACCTATGACACAAGCTCCAATAAATTTGACAATTAATTAAGCTCTTAATTAATGTGCCAAATTTATTTAATTTTAGTGTTACTTCATTAAAAACCTGAAACTGAACTATTGAGATTATAGCAAAAATTACTCAAAGAAAATTAGCAAGTAGTTTATTAATTAATCATTATATATAAGTGAATCCTCCATAAATAGTTCATAATAAGAACTAAGTTCAATTTTTGTTTGTCTCTCTTATTACATCTTTATTTTTGAGTTCTAATAATTCTCAAATGAACAGTTAATTCATAATCTTATTTTGAACGAGCGTTCTACTATTTAAACCTCGAATCATTACTCAATAGAGTTATTTTTCTAACTTCTATAAGGAAGGAATAGATTTCGTATCTGTATAATATTATTCCCGGTCATTTATTCTATTATGTTTCCAAGATGCTAAACTATAATCTATATTTAGACAAATCTTAGCATACAAGTCAAAAAACATAATTTTATAAACAGGAGTCTAATAATACTTAGGAATAAGACTGTCATATATATGATCATCATAGTAATAAATTTGAATACTCTATTTGTAATGGACGATTATTAGAGATTCAAAATTTTTCTAGTCTAATCCTATATAATCTCATTATATAAAATACCTCAAATCTAATGTCTCTACATTTATAGCTTGGATAAGACTATTTTATTCTAAATGACATTAGACCATACTTGTAATATTTAATTAAAGATCCCAAACTTTAATTAATTATTATAGATTATTTAAATTATTATCTATAAATTTTATACCTAAACATATAACATTTATATGCTTAATTTATAGTCACATAAACAATCATGAAAATTTCTTGATCTTTATTAAAATATTCATAATACATATAAGTAATCAAAATAATTTATAAATATTATTTTATTTATTTATTAACAATATGTATAATATTATTACTTATAGGACATGAATCTCAATAATTTGCTGCAATGACTCTCCGTACAATATACAACAATAATATATGGGTGGGTGTGATGTCTTAATATTTGCTCTTGCAAATCTCCTAATCTGCTTCCCCCTGTGAGGGCCCGGAGACTGCTGCTCCATCAACGGGAAGCGAGTGATACAGTACACGTCTTGAAGGTCATGCATGGCCTTATATAATGTGCAAATATATAAGTTATATACTCAACAATAACTAAAATTTGAACAAAATTCCCCTAAAATGTTGAATATACATAATCTTATACATTATAAGTATTAGTCCTCTAATAAAAAATCCTGGCTCCATCACTATGAAAGGCCAAAACGAATTCTGGTTTGGTCAAGTACAAAGTAACACTTTATTGAGTCATAACAGTCTAGAAAGGTTGAGAGTAAATTCCTCCGCTCACTAATTTCCTTGGACATCCCCATATAATATGTCAGAGTGTTGTGCGCCTTTCTTGTGAGCATATTGTCGAGGCCAATTTTAATTCTCCATAGATTTCTTGTAACTAATTACATGAATAATTATTTGAAATATATATATCTATATGTATATATGTCTTGTTAATCTATACTTTTTGTTTATCTATAGAATTAATTTTTAATTTGATGATATATCTACAAAATTAAATTAAGACAGCTTTACACTATATCAACCAAAAGTTTTAGCTGAAACTAAAAATGCACACACCCTAATGAGCATTATGACTAGAACCTGTTTTCAATCTTTTTTTTAGGTGACTTGTTTCTGATCTTAGATGATGAAAGTATCAACAAACTTTGGTAATCGAAGGGTATAAACGGATGAAATGGAGAGAATACCACTAGAATATAGAACAATAACAATTGAGGATTAATACATACACAACTTTACGAGATAGTGACATGGATTATTTATATGTGTGTGTGTATATGCGTGTGTGTGTGTATATATATATATATGTATGTATCTACAGCTGTTGAAAGACGCGGTTTTAAATACAATAAATCTACCATGTAACACTCATCATGGATTTATCGTTTGGCATTTCCATTATATTTTTCATCCCTAATCTTTTTTTTTTTATTTACCTATTTATTCTTGATGTGGGGCTTTCCCTTTCCAAGGTTTGAGTATTTGAAATGAGCAAAGTAAACTTGCATCAACGATCATAAGGGCACCTGCGTTGTTGAACTCTCCACAGTAGTTGGGGGCTGAGAATATGGTCACAAGTTGCCTGTCTGCAAAGAATTCATCTCCGTCTTCAACTACCTACCATCCATGGAAAAGAAAGAGACAGAATTGTTTTAGCCGTGTAAAAAGTACTAGTAGACAGTAAAAAGCACTAGGAACTTATGGTTTCTCATACCAAGTTGTAATTATTTTTTCATTTAGGGAAAAATAAAAACTTATGCATAAATCACTTGTCTTTGGTACCATTAACTTGTTTTTTTAAGAAATAAAAAGATGGTGATAACTGCTTGCATCCTATATTTTCATGCACATTGTAGTGCCATCCATGGACAAGTATAACAGAGTGAAGGATATCAAACTAGAAAAGAAAGGAAAGAAAGAAAGAAAGAAGACCTGGTGAGCTCGGCATACAAGATCAAGCTCATGTTTCTTCAAGAACTCAGCAACCTTGTCTGTCCCAAAGGTGAAGGAAACTCCCCTATCATTTTCACCCCATCCCTTGATATCCCTGTCAGGATCAGCCCAAAGAAGGTCACACAATAGTCCTTGGTCCGGCACATCAATAGGCCTTTCAATGGCTCTAACCTGATCCAAACTCTCTAGCCCTAGGGAAAGCCCTCCATGCATGCAAAAGATCTTGTCGTCAATCACTGCAGCCACGGGCCAGCAGTTGAAGCAATCGGTGTAGATCTTCCACAACCAGACACTGAACCGGAGCTTGCATTCGTCATAGAATCCGTAGATTCTATTGATGGAAGCGCACTCGTGGTTTCTGCCTAGGAGGAAGTTGTTATCAGGTACTTGTATTAGAACAAATTAAACCAAAATTCTACCAAGATCGTTCATGTTAAATTATTGAGAGAAATAATTTTAAATTGCAGAAGCGTACCTTGATTCATGATCTTAGATTGTTGTGGGCTATTGTCTTTCAATCCAATACGTATTCCTTTGAAACTTCAATGAAGATGGGATTTCAGATAAACAGGAATGTCTGAAAACTTTCTGAATGAATAACATGAACGTATAAATTGGGGACCATAACCAAAATAAATATCTTTACTTATTTTAGTGTATTTTCAGTTTTGTCCATTATAAAATTTAAAAATTACAAATTGGTATCTACACATATAATATTATAATAATAATAACCCATACATTATTTTAATACCCAAAAAGCCTTTTAACTTTATTTTAATTATATCACTTTAATTTAAGCTTTACCTCAAGATAGCATTAAACAACACATTTAATTACACATGTGTGCCCACATGAAAAATTATTTTTCCAACAATCTCTCACTTGGGCCACATATGTTTCTTTGTAAAAAATGTGTTAACCTTAGTGAGCTCAACCTTTGCTATCACACATAAGGGTATTTCTAAACAATCTCGTCCATTAATCATACCAACCTAGAACCAGAGCTATCTTTGTCACAAATATGGCATGACTAGACCCATAAATGATTACGTATATTGATATAACCAAAAGACATAGATCAAGTATGGATGTGTAGCATGGAAATTACATGCAAAGTGATCTGAACATGTCTATTTCCAACTGGTCCTACCTTATACCTCAATGAAATCAAAACTGTATCAAAATCAGAGTGTAAGAGAACTGTATTCTTTATTTCTACAGAAAAACATATACAAATACACAATGTCTATATATAAAGAAAATTCTCATTCAAATACAAACTCCCACTAAAACTGCATGTCATCAAGTAACTGAACACCTATATGAGCAGTGTGCTCATGAAAGACCTTGGGTGAAAGCCTTTTTGCAAACGGATCTACAATCATGGAGTTTGTACTAATATGCTCTACAGATACTTGACCACTCTAAACTCTTTCTTTAACAACGAGAAACTTAATCTCTATATGTTTTGACTTTGAAAAGCTCATGTTGTTGTTGGAATATAAGACTGCAGATTTATTGTCACAAAACAACTTAAGTGGTCTTTCTATACTTTTCACAATTTGCAGCCCAATGACAAAGTTTTGCAGCCATATTCCATGATTGGATGCCTCATAACATGCTATAAATTCTGCCTCCATAGTGGAAGAAGCTATGAGTGACTGCTTAGCACTCCTCCAAGAAATAGCTCCTCCAACAAGCAAATAAATATAGCCCAAAGTAGATCAACGACTATCTTGACATCCAGTAAAATTCGAATCTGAATAACCAATGATCTCGAGTTGGTTTGACCTTCTATATGTAAGCATGTAATCTTTTGTTCTCTGTAAATATCGCATAACCTGTTTGGCTGCTTTCCAATGATCCATTCCAAGGTTACTTAAATATTTGCCTAACAATGCAACAATGTATGCTATATCCGGTTGAGTACAAACTTAAGCATACATTAGACTCCCAACAACTGATGCATATGGGATCTTTTCCATTTCCTTAACCTCAAGGTCGTTCTTAGGACACTGACTTAAACTGAATTTATTTCCTTTAGCACAGGGGTATCTCCTAGTTTGCAGTCCTGCATGCCAAATCTTTTAAGTACTTTTTCGATATAGCTCTTTTGTGATAACCCAAGAATACCCTGAGAGCGATCTCGGTGTACTTTAATTCCTAACACAAAAGAGGCGTCACCAAGATCTTTCATTTCAAAATTTCTTTGATAAAAATCTCTTGGTTTCATGCAATAAGCCTATATCATTGGTGGCAAGCAGTATGTCGTCAACATACAATATCAGGAAAATACACTTACTCCTACTGACCTTATGGTGTATACAATCATCTATAGCGTTCATCTCGAAACCGTATGAGACTATCACTTATGAAATTTGTAATACCATTGACGAGAAGCTTGCTTAAGCCCATAGATGGATTTCTTTAATTTGCAAACCATCTTCATCTCAAAGTTTTCTGGTTGCACCATAAAGATCGTTTCATCAATGTCACCATTTAGAAACGCCGTCTTAACATCTATCTGATGTAGCTCAAGATCAAAATGTGCTACAAGTGCCATAATTGTCCTAAAAGAGTCTTTCGTTGAAACCGAAGAGAAAGTCTCTTTATAATCAATGCCTTCCTTTTGAGTAAAGCTCTTAGCGACAAGACGAGCCTTATATCGCTCCATATCACCCTTCGAATCCCTCTTGGTTTTAAATAAACATTTACAACCAATGGGCTTCGCAGCTTCAAGTAATGGAATGAGATCCCAAACATCATTGTCCTTCATAGACTTTATCTCATCTTTCATGGCATCCATCCACCTTTGAGAGTTCAAACTATGCATGGCTTGACGGACATTGATCAGATCATCATCCATCAATCCAATACTTTCCTCATGTTTTTGGAGAAATACTATGTAATCATTTAGAATAGCACTTTTCCTTTCTCTAGTGAATCTCTTTAATGGCACAAGTTCTTGAGATTCTGGTTCTTGAGGTTGTTAAGTTTGTACCTTAAGGGGTTGAACGACTATGTCTGGTTGTTCTTGATATGTATCTTGATCAATGTCAAGGATAAAAGCCTGAACATTATCAAAAGCAATTATGAGAATAGGATCCAATCCCTCTTGAACAAGAGGAATAAGATCAAATTCATCCTCAAAGACAAAGTCTCTAACCTTATTTCTCCCCCTAAACTCAACATCCTCAAAGAATGTTGCAATTCTCATCTAAAAAATAGCCTTAGTAGTGGGATCATAAAATTTGTAACCCCTTGACTGTTCAGAGTAACCAATAAAATAACAGCTCATTGTCTTGGGGTCCAATTTCTTTTCATTAGGCCTATAAGGCCTTACCTCAGCTGGACAACCCTCAGTATGTAAATGCTTCATACTAGGCCTTTTGCCAGTCCAAAGCTCATAAGGTGTTTTGGTTGCTGCCTTTGTTGGTACTCTGTTGAGAATGTAAGCTGCAGTCTTGAGTGTTTCACCCTAAAGGGATTTAGGTAAGGTGGAATGACAAATCATACTCCTCACCATGTCTTTAAGTGTCTAGTTTCATCTCTCAGCTACACGATTCATGCTAGGTGAACCTGGCATGGTATATTGAGGGACTATCCCGCATTCCTCTAGGAATTTAGCAAAAGGTCGTGGACGTTGTTCACCTTATCAGTCATATCTGCTCTAGTACTCACCACTACGGTCAAATTTGATGGCCTTAATTCTTTTGCTGAGTTGAAGTTCAACTTCAGCCTTCTATGACTTGAACACATCCAAAGTCTGTGACTTCTCATGTATGAGATATAGATAGCCATACCAAGAGTAATCGTCTATGAACGATATAAAATATTGTTGACCATTCCATGAAGCCACAGGCAATAGTCCACAAATGTCCGTATGTATCAATTCTAAGACATCTATAGCTCTATTGGCATCTAATTTCCTTTTGTTTGTCTGTTTCCCTTTAATAAAATCAACGTAGATTTCAAAATTTGTAAAATAAAGGGAATTAAGAATTCCATCTGACACAAGCCTTTCTATCCTTTTCCTTGAAATATGTCCTAATCGATTATGCCATAATACAGTGGAATTCTCATCGGTTAATTTATGTTTCATGCCACGAGAATTAACATACAAGGTTCCATTATAAGAAGCAACTGTTTCAAGCAAATATAGGTTATCTTGAAATGATAAAGAACCGGTACCAATAACATTTGAATTTAAGGAAAGACTAAACTGACTATTTCCAAATGAACAGTAGTATCTAGATTTGTCCAAAGCAAAAATAGAAATTAAATTCCGCCTAAACGATGGTACAACAAAAGTGTCTTTCAAATCCAAATAATAACCAAAACTTAACAATAACCTAAAATGCCCTATTGCTTCAACTTCTACCGATTTGCCAACTCCCACATAGATGAATCTTTCAACATCAATTGGCTTTCGGCTATTGAGGCAACCCTACATAGACACACTTATATGAGTAGTGGCACCTGAATCAATCCACCAAGTGTGTCTTGGTACTGAAGTTAAATTAACCTCAGAACAGATCAAATTGAGAAGCATACCTTTCTTTGCACGCCAAGCATGAGACTTGGTGCAAACCTTCTTCATGTTTCTAGGTTTACCACAAAAGAAACAATTATGATCATTATCGTTGTTATCCTTATCCTTATCTTGTTTATTTTGTGCTAGACCTTGAGTAGCTTCATTCTTCTTTCTTTTCTTCTTCTTGTCCTTAAAGGTGCTAGCCAAGTGAGCACTTTCAGTCTTTTCTTGCTTCAGTCTTTCTTCCTCTTGCACACAATAAGAAATTAACTCATTAAGAGTCCATTTCTCTTTCTGGCAGCTGTAACTAATCTTGAATTGGCTGAATTATGCAGGTAGAGAAATCAAGACAAGATGCACTAGAAGGTCCTCAGAAATTTCCAAATTTAGTGGCTTTAATTTTGAAGCCAAATGAGACATCTCTATGGTGTACTCCCTTATGTTTCCTTTTGCTTTGTACCTCATTGAAATCAAGCTCACCAAAAGCATGTTTGTTTTAGCCTTATCATTCTTTGCAAAGCATTTCTCAATGGCCTCAAGGAAACCCTTGGTTGTAGTGACCTCATCGGCACAGTGCCCCTGAAGACTTTTGGAATGCCTTCTTTAATGATCATTAGACTCATTCGATTAGAACAATCCCATCATTTAAGTTCCTTTTTATCCTCAATGGAACTAGAATCCGTAATAGTGGGACGTTCAACCCTTATGGCTAAGTCCAGATCAAGGCAACCGAGAACAATTAACACATTCTCTTTCCAGTCCTTGAAGTTAGTCCCATTCAGCATAGGAATGGAATTAACGCTTGCAGATATCGAGGAAGATGATGTTATAGCTGAACAAAGAACAAAATAACATATTCACATAAGAGTTCACTTAAAACAATCAATAAAATTAAAACAATGGTTAATCCCATCACAAGAAACCGGTAACAACATTAATATTTAGTCTTTAGACATAAATATTAACTTGTAAGTGGTATTCTTGGTGTAGTGATCAAATATTAACAATAAATTATATCAAATAATAAGCTAATCTTTGGATCTACTTATTATCCATATGCCAAAAATAACCATATAATTGTTACATATTTATCACCACAGGAATGAATTTAATTCGGCCAAATATTAAACTTCCTTTGGGTCGATTAACATTCACATGAATTAAATTCACACAGCCATCTTAATATCACAAATTAATTAACATCCACAAAAGATGCTACTTTGGCAGCTTATTGGTTCAATCAATTAATTTCATAGTATTAATAATTGAAAAACACTATTTGAATTTTAAAGTTGCACCCAAAAATTGACAAAAAAAGGGTCAAAAAGTCAACGGTCAAAGTCAACGTTGACCGTTGACCCTGACTAGGTCCAATGTGGATTGGGTCGGGTCGGGTCTGGTTGACCCGACCTAAGTCCTTACCTAGCCTTCCCTTCTTTTTTTTTTTTGGGTCACCCAGGGGTTGAGGCCCTAGGTTTCCAACCGGTCACGGGCCCTTATGGGCTCCTTGGGCCCGTGTAACAAAGCACCCACTTTTTTTTTTTTTGGTGCCGGTCACCTAGGGGTTGAGCCCCTGGGTTTCATCTGGTCACGGGGCTATTGGTCCCGTGTAAACCAGAAGCAAATTCTGGGCTAAGCCCAGAATTGCCTCACACCTAGGGGTCATCACCCTTGGGAAACGACATCCGCCAATCGCCAGAGAGGCTTCCCCTCATCGGCTGTGGCTTGGCTCACCGGCGGCTCTCCACCGCCACACACAAAGGGCGCCGACGCCCGCGGTGGAACATCAAGCCGCCGGTAAAACCCAAGAATAACCCCTCTTTCTTCCTTTGGCGAAACCCACATCACCGGCTAAACAACGGCTTTTGGCTGCCGTTTCCACTCCTTCGCCGCGGCTAGAGGCTACGACTATCCTTCTTTGGCGAGTCCTGACGGTCTTAGCCTAATTTCTTTGCCGGCGGCAGTGAGATTGCCGCCAGTAATCGAAGGGGTTACTCAAGACTTTGAAAACGATTATTAATGAATTGAATATGCAAGCCCGTTTTCAACAAATTTCCTTTGTTTCCTTTTTGGCATATGTCGTAATTCAACAGAATAAACGTTGATTCATATATATATTTTTTCAACCAAATTGAAACCATATTCAACAAAAACAAACATGTAAACCAAACTGTTTGTGACTTTCAACGAAAATAAATTCTTTATGCAGTAAATCCATATAGCAACCAAATTGCACACTATGAATTCATACACTTCTGAATAAACTGAAAATTTTGAGAAAATGTTTCTCAATGATTCAACATAAAACAGTTCTGATGCCACTTATTAGAACAAATTAAACCAAAATTATGCCAAGATCGTTCATGTTAAATCATTGAGAGAAATAATTTTAAATTGCGGAAGCATACTTTGATTCATGATCTTGGATTGTTGTAGGTTATTGCCTTTTAATCCAATACGTATTCCTTTTGAAACTTCAATAAATATGGGATTTCAGAAAAGCAGAAATGTCTGAAAACTTTCCGAATGAATAATATGTACGTATGAATTGGGGACCATAACCAGAATAAATAACTTTAGTTATTTTAGTGTATTTTCAGTTTTGCTCATCATAAAACCTAAAAATTACAAATTGGTATCTACATATATAATATTAATACTAAAAATAATAACCTATACATTATTTTAATACCTAAAAAGCCTTTTAACTTTATTTTAATTATATCACTTTAATTTAAGTTTTACCTCAAGATAGCATTAAACAACACATTTAATTATACATGTGTGCCCACATAAAAAATTATTTTTCCAACAACTTCTTGAAAGCAAGGAGAAGCCATGTGGTCTCTATACTTTGCTTCCCTCTATCCACATAATCTCCAAGGAATAGGTAGTTGGCATCTGGTGGGAAACCGCCGTACTCAAATAGCCGCAAGAGGTCCGGGAATTGACCGTGTATGTCACCTGCGACCAAGCAGCCATTTTTAACATTTTCTTGGTTAGAATGTGAATTTGTGTTCTGAATACTTATACATTTAACATGTTATCTGTGACCATAGGTGGACTATTCTAAGCTCTCATCAACCATCTCTAATAATTTATGCATGTCAAAAAACATAATTTCACTCTTTCAAGAACCAAAAACAAATACAATCAGTGTATTTAGAATTGGTTAGATTAATAGTCTGTTTAGTAACATAGTTTAAACTAAAAATTTGAACCCAAATTCGTTTGAAATTCAAATTTTATGAAAGAAAACTGTAACAAAGTTTGTTTGTACCATAGTTTTGTAATTTGAACAATGTTCCCAAAGACCTATAATTCAATTAATCAGGCCAAAGATCCATCCATCTTGATGTTGTACTAGGGATGGCAAAAGGCTTAGTGCATTTCTGAGTGAAAAATGCAGAGTATCATTTGTTTTTCGTTCTGTTACTTTTCTTTTCCAACCAATCATCACATTGCTATTTCACTTTTGAGAAAAAAAAAATCTTTTCTATTTGAATAGAATGTAAATCCATCCCGTGCAATGTTGGTCTCACAATTTGGCATAAAAGCGTATGATTGGTTAAAAAAACTAGTGTTGATCGATTATGATCACAAACCTTATTATTTAACTCTAAATGTTTTGTGGTTTCATCTATTTACCAATCCACCTTTTGAGAGGTAGTAATTAAGAAAACCTGGATACCCAAACTTCGTTTCCACCAAATAAGGAAAAATAGAGAAACAAATCTTTTTAGGAAAAGCTAACAAGATGATTATCCTAAATCTGCCCAAATGATCAAAGGCCTAAAGGTATTGTTTAGCTTTTTTTTTTTGGTCAAGCGAGAATTCTATATAATGATGAAGTTTCATTGTTCAATAATGAAAAAAATAAATCAGGAATAAACAAATATCAAAAGATTAACAAAATAGGAATATAAAGGGAAAAAAAAAGTTATAAAGAAGAGTACCACAAATACAAATGTTGATGGGAGCTTCTGAGTTGGGCTCTTGGCAACCCTGGTGGTTTCAAATTTTTTCTATACCTACAGGTTCCCGAGATTGCTCTGCTTTGATGCCACTTTGTGAGGTCTTTGGTTCGCTTGAATTTACTCTGAGCACTAAGTTAAGCAAGGGTGACGATCCCTCCAATTATATGGTTTTTCTTTAGCATTTCTCTTTCTTCTTCGTCTATGGAAGTTCTATAGACCTCCCCTTGAGCAATGCATTACAGAGCCCACCAGAGCATTTGGAGGTGAGCTTAGTCTCTCTGCATTTTTTCAGTATGGAACAAACAGCAATCCAGGTCAGATTGAAAATGTCTCTGATAATGGTATAATGTTCATTCATTCCCAAAATTACGCTCCTCGTATTGGCAAAACAAATGCTGTGTAGCTTCAACGCTTTCTGGCCTCTC